>NW_023611824.1:0-87500 GCF_013339725.1 Rhipicephalus microplus | reverse complement strand
TTCACCTAGGTTTAGCGAGGGTTGGGCCGCAGTGCCATGAACTAGCGTGGGTGAAAGGTTAGAACTATGCACGAAGCGCAGGCCATAAGAAAGTGCGTGCGTGGCACTCCTCTAGTCCGCCCGTGCCACTTCTCGTTTAGTTCTTAGAATGTTCACTGAATAGCGGTAATTCTATATAATGAAAACATGCGAGATGTTGGTACATAGAGTTATCACTATATGAGCGGATGGATGGGCAGACGCACCGACGGATAGACAGACAGATGCACGGACGAACAGACGCACGAACAGATGGACGAACGCTAGGATGAACGGGTGGACGGACGTACGCGCAGATGAATGGACACATGGACGGACGCACGAACTGATGGCCAACGCATGGACGCACGGATGAACGCACAGATGGATGTACGTAAGGACGAACGCATGGATGGTCATATAGAGCGAAGCAGGAACGAACGGATGGACGAAAGCGCGGAAGAACTCACTGATGCTTCACCCCACTCATCATCATGCACTCCATGAATATGCAGTGATTTTTTTGCTTAGTATTGAGCAAGACCCAGGACGATCTTTCCTGTTTTTTGTGATGCGTTGATGTTCACGTCGTGTTCGCATTGTGCTGATGCCAGCCACGACAACACATCACGTGTTTTTAGTGCATCGTCCATTAGATGAGTTCCAGGGATGTGACGCTGTGCATCGTTGTAACAACACCTTGTTCTTGCTAGCCTTTTTAAAACGTGCACACATATAGGAATAGGTGCATAGAAACAAGTACAAAGAAACAGGCAGTACGAAACCATGGACCATCTCCCCGAAGGGAACCTTGTTGGAATGCGAAGCAGCTGCATTGCCCACGGCGTTGACCCGGTTGAAACGGACGTCGACGCGGGTGCTGAAAGAACTGTTTGAGGCGAAACTTGGTGTAGCGTTTATTTGAGTAAGTGTTTTTTCGACGCGCAAGGACACGGGAGGTGGTACGCGTTGAAGACGCTTGCGCTCGGCTTCCTTGGGTCGCGTCTCGTAGGTGTTACCCACGCGCCTTTTGTATTTTCGAACGCGATCGGTGTTTTTGACTCGCACCTCGTCATTTTCGCTGGTCTTCCACTGCCGACAGTTGCGTACGGCTTCCTTGGCTCGCGCCTTGTCACTGATGACGTCGCCATTCACGAACGCGATTGGCTTCGCCAACCCTCACAACGCCGGACACAGTCAGGAAAAGTACGCACACATTAGCAGGAAGCATGCCACGACGGCGCCCCGCCCGTCAGCGCGATCGCGCGGCAAGCAGCGGCACGCTGTCCACATGGTGGGCGCCGCGAGATTCTCGAGGCACGTGCAGCACGCGTGACCGCTGGCTCACGGCTTCTTCTCGCCCACAGATTAAGAGAGGTGACACGTTCGAGATTATGCCTACGTGAGAAGTGGTCCTGAGCGTTACGAGTGGTGGAGAGGGTGAAACCGGAGAGCTTACACGCTGCGAGCGCCTGGCAGTCAAGGGACAGAGACGTCACCGTGCACTGCTAGCAGAGATTGAGGTACTTGGCATAGAGTTTCCTAATATACACTAGAGAGAACTGTGGCGCTAGTGTCTATGGGAGGTGCAACACACCAGGCTTCAGCGAGCATGGGAATGATGGGTAGTACACACTTGTCTAATATTCGTACTTCTGGTCTTCTTTTGGCTCCGTGTGTGTTCGAGTGGCATGGAACAGTTTTTTACGAAACAAATATAGCAAATGTTCAGTGGTTGTGCTTCACCATCTTATTCTTTTAGACTTACCTTTCCAAGTCGGGTCATGAACTTCAATAAGGTAGAATCTTTCTTTCAAAACGAAATCAAAACGCAGCAATAAACGAAGCCGCAAGTATGATTTGGCACCCACAAGTAAGAAGACTAGGCAAATTTGTGTACTGCCCATCATTCCCATGGTCACTGGATGATCGCAGTGCCAGAGTAACCTCTAGTTAATTTTGGAAAACTCTATGGTACTGGTACTATATAGAAACTTTACTTGGCACCGCTCCAACACCTATGGTGACAGGAGCGTTGTTGACGGAGGGACAGCGTTACACAGTCTAGTCAATGATAGTGCTGAAGCGACACAACCACGCCTTCCGTGCACGACTAGGTTTAAGCACGCCACGTGAGTTTAACCTAGCGTGCGCATCACGTTCTGATGCCTCTGTGGAGGGATCTCCCGGGTTCGAGTTGATCCAATACCGAAGAGGACAGGAAACGAGTTTGGCTTGCGAAGTCTACACAGAGCGAGTGGCAAACGTTTCAAGCTCACCTGCTTGCATGGTGCTTTCGTAGCTTGTAATAAACCAATCGAAATTTCTTCGGGTACAAAACTTTTCAATGGTCACCCAACAGCTTCTAGTATCTAACTAAATTTTAATATTTTACGTGGTGAAGTGCCATTGAAAAATTATATGACAAACAAAACAAAAAACACAAGGACACCTGACAATTTTACCTACACTCTATTTTCTCCAGATTGCACTAGGATTCGCAATCATTCTTCATCGACCTGCGGCTGCACAATTGCACCTTCTGTTGTCTGTGCATACGAGCTTCGCCCGCGAGGAGCCGAGCAGACGTGTAAAAGCGAATGAATACGTGGGTAGAGGCTAATCAGCTTTCCTAGTGGCGATGGGCTCTCGAAAGTGCCAAAAGAAACTTTTCAGATGATGCAGCCCATGGAGTTCCGAAAACTCAACTTTGCCCGGTGACAATAATGTCGATCTCCAAGTCTACTTGGAACGAAATGAGGTTAAATACTCTTCACATCGGCACCAATGTTTACAAAGGGCATTCACAGGCACATATAGGCATTTATGCACTAACGCCAAAACACACATTAAAATGCACTCTAAAAACTATAAAAGCCCTTCTTAACCTCTGATGCATGATCATATATTAAAGTGACACGATATGATCACAAGGAACAAAACACGCATTTGTCTAAATTGTGGTCGCTAAAAGCAGAGGCTAGTTTAAAGGTTATAGAATGGTGTTTATTGTGAACATCGGGTTTTATATGTTTCGTCGCAATTAGGGCGTATTCACAACTTTGCATAGTTCATAACGTAAACATCACCAATTTTGTCGTTCTGGGCTTTTCACGCGCGTTCTAATGACCGAGATCACGTCGCCGCTTTCAGAAGAACGCTCTAAGTTAAAATTACCCGAAACGGAAGTAACGGAGCCCAATAGGCGCACGCGATTAACGGATAGATCATTCAGGAGCAACTACAGAGGGAAGCGTGAGGCGCGAAACGGATATTATTCGACCTTCATCCAGCTCTTGGTCGTCTCATGTGGTGTTGGTCCGGAAAAAGGATGGCTCTGTCCGCTTTTGTGTTAATTAAAGAGCGCTCAATAAGGTAACGAAAAAAGATGTGTAACCGTTGCCATGCACAGATAATACCCTAGGCGCCAAACAAGGCGCGGAATATCTCTCCAGCCTTGACTTCCCATCCGGGTATTGGCAAATACCTATGCGCGAAGCAGACAAGAAGAAAACTGCGTTTGCAACGCCTGACGGGCTTTACGAGTTTAACGTCATGCCTTTTGGCTTATGCAACGCTCCAGACACATTTTAGCGCATGATAGATTCTGTCTTACGTGGTTTCAAGTGGAAAACCTGCTTATGTATGTGGACGACATCGTAATTTATTCTACTTTTACTCAGCACCTTAAGAGTTTGCACGAAGTTGTTACGTGCATTTCAAATGCTGTCCTTCAGCTCAATACAAAGAAGTGCAACTTCGCCAGCTGGAGCATCCAAGTATTGGGTCGCCTTGTCAGCAAAGGTGGCATTCGACCACACCCCAGCAAGGTTGCTGCCGTAATGAGTTTTCCTCGTCCGGGCAATCAAAAATAATTGCGAAGTTCCATGGGCCTGGCGTCTTGCTTGCGCCGCTTTATCCGTCACTTTGCTGCCATTGCGGGGCCGTTACACAAGCTTCTGACGTCATGAACGGCCTTCACTTGTACTGACGTGTGCGAGTGGGCTTTCCAAGCCCTTAAGCGTGTTTTGACATCAGACCCTGTCCTCGGTCACTTCGATGGGAGTGCACCCACTTTCCTGCACACAGATGCCAGCGGCCACGGAATTGATGCTGTCCGCCTCCAGCGCGACGAAACTTCACGTGAGCGAGTAGTTGCGTATGCCAGCCACGCAATAATACCTGCGGAGCAGAACTACCCAATAACAGAGCAGGAATGCCTTGCTGTCTTTTGGGCCATCCAAGAATTTCAACCTTATCTGTATGGACGCCACTTCTCTGTGAATACCGACCACCATGCCCTACGCTAGTTGTCCTTGCTGAAGAATTTGTCTGGGCACCTCGGTCGCTGGATACTCCGTTTGCAAGAGTACACTTTTGACGTTGTGTACAGGTCTGGCAAACAGCATCAGGATGCCGACGTTTTCACTACCCTCTGCCTCTTTCATCTTCAACCACGCATCCTCAATGCACCTCAGGTGATCAAGCGGCTTCCTCTTTACTCACGTTACCACCCCTGGATGTTGCTGTGTCACTATCTTTAAACAACAGCGCTCAGTTTGGCGCGTGCCAACGTGATGACCCATACTGTAACCGTATCATCGGGTACTTGAATGGCTCGCCTTCTCCATTTAATGCCAGACTACGTCGTCAGCTACGGCAGTTAAAGCTAGAAAACAATGGCGGATGAGCATTGGTGAGTGCCAGTACTTCCCCGTTCACTGCAAAAATAAGTTCTCGAAGCACTGCACGATGACCCATCAGCTGGACACTTAGTATTTCAGAAGACCTACAACCGCGTTAGGAGCCGTTTCTTCTGGCCTGGTCTTTCTACCTTTGTGCCAAATTATGGCGCTTCTTGTGCACTTTGTCAACACCGGTAACCACCTACTTCAGCTCCTGCTGGCTTATAACAACCCATTCCATGTCCCGATACGCCTTTTGTCGTTGTCGGAATAGACCTCGTCGGACCACTTCCCGCAAAGCCAGCGGGCCACCACTGGATCTTCACAGCCGTCGAATACCTCACACGATACGTGGAGGCCGCTCTTCTACGCACTATCTCTGCCTCTGACGTTGCCACCTTCTTTTTAGAAGCCATTTTGTTGTGTCATGATGCACCTCGCACGTTGTTTATGGACCGGGACAAGGCCTTCATGTCAACAATTCTTGACGAAATTCTAAAAACTTGTGGCACAGTTCATAAGACCACATCCGCGTACCACCCGCTGACAAATGGCTTGACAGAGCGATTTCACCGGACTCTAATCGACATGATATCAATGTACGTCGGACCGAACCAAGATAACTGGGACAAAATCTTGCCGTTCGTAACGTTTGCACACAACCCCGCTGTTCAATGAACCACCGGGAACTCACCCATCTTCCTCGTCTATGGTCGTGCGCCGACATTCACTATTGACGCCTCTTCCTACCGTGTAACAACAAAAACGTGCATGACTATGCCAGAACATTTCGTCTCCAGGCTCGCTGACACATGGCAACGTGCTCTACTCAACGCGCAGGCCAGTCAACTGGACCACAAGCAACGCTATGACAGCTTTCGTCGAGATGTCACCTTCCGTCCTGCAGATAAAGTACTATTTGGACACCTGTTCGCACACTGGATTATATGAAATGTTTCAGTCACGCTTTCTCGGACTTAACGTTGTTTGGGAACGAACATCTCCTGTCAATTACCTTGTCACTCTCGTCGACGATTCCTTGGACCGTCGTTTACGTGCCTCCGAGATAGTCCACGTTTCACGTCTTAAACCCTTTGTTCGCCGTACGTTTCCCGCCTAAGTCTCGGCCGGGCCGGCCGCTCAAGTGCGCCGAGAAAATAATTGTGAGCGTTATTACTCGTCCCATCTTTTCATCTGTACTTACTCACTATCACCACTCCTGTTTAGGTTGTGGGGCACATACTCGGGACAATAAAGAAAAGTCTTGAGGGTACTGGACGCCATCTTGCAATATATATATGGAAAAGGGGTTTCTTGGCGTGTGTTGCGACGGTGACCCTACGATGAAAACACGATCGGGAGAGAGCAATGGTCAAGCCAATCCCGGCGACGATCAGCACGAGACGAGCGAAAGACGTCCAGAACCCGAGTACCTAAGCGCGGTGGCGATGTTGGTTGCCAACGATGCGTTTTCTTCTTCACAATTTGCCCCCGCCGAAAAAGAGCCATCCTGGCGACCTAAGAGTCTGGAGGCAGAGGACTATGATATGGCCTAAGGTGGGCGACATGGACGATGTCACGTCCACACCGGCGCATGTCGTCAGTTGAGAAAGTGGCTCAATGAGAAAATTCACCGGCGAGGTTTGCTCCAAAACGCGGTAAGAGCCCTCGTACATCAGAACGAGTTTTGAGGCAAACCGGGGTAAGGAACAGCCAGCCATACAAGTGATCCCGGGGAACAGCTGTGGCTTCATGAAAAGTCGGCGTTGTTTTCTTTCTGGCTCTGCTGTTCTTGTGACGTAAAGGTGCGTGCGAGTTCACGGCACTCTTCCGCTTTTCGGGCAGCTTCAGACACAGATGGGCATTCGGATTCGTCCGGACCGTATGGAAAGAGAGTGTCGATGGTGTGGGATGGTTCGCGTCCATGAAGAAGAAAGAAAGGTGAAAATCCAGTGGTAGACTGTGCCGTGGTGTTGTATGCGAACGTGATGAAAGAAAGAATGTGATCCCAGTTAGTATGATCAGATGCCACATACATCGCGAGCATATCGCCGAGGGTGCGGTTAAATCTCTCCGTGAGCCAGTTAGTCTGCGGGTGGTATGCCGTGGTCTTGCGATGAATAACATGGCATTCAGAAAGCAGAGCCGTGACGACTACTGATAGGAAGGCTCGACTTCGGTCACTTAGTAGTTCTCGAGGTGCTCCATGTCGTAGTATGAAGCGATGAAGGATGAAGCACGCTACGTCCCGCGCAGTGGCACTTGGAAGGGCGGCGGTCTCCGCGTAGCATGATAAATGGTTCACAGCGACTATGATCCATCGATTTTCATCTGATGTTGTCGGTAGAGGGCCAGAGAGATCAATTCCGATCTTATCGAATGGTTTGGCAGGGCACGAAAGCGGTTGAAGCACACCGGACGAGTGGAAAGCCAGTGATTTGGCAGTGAAAGGCAGTTAGGGCAGCCCTTAACAAATTTTCGAACAAAATTGTACAGTCCGTGTCAGTAGGAGCGATGGCAAATGCGTTCGTAAGTTTTGAATACTCCGGCCTGGCCACATTTGGGATCGTCGTGAAAGGAGGCACATATTTGTGATCGCAAGCTGCGGGACACAACCAAGAGGCACTTGCGACCTTCAGGGGCATAGTTGCGTTGGTGTAGCAGCCAATCACGAATGACGAAATTAGCAGCTTGACGTCGGAGAGATCGCGATACCACAGTGGTTGACGATTCAGAGAGACATTCAAAAAGGAAAGCGATCCATGGGTCCTTGTGTTGTTCACTGGCAAAGGAGTCGAGGTCAAAAGATGTGACGGAGTTGGTACCAATGGTTCCACACGCCGATTCGGGAAGTAAAGGCGAACGAAACAGGGCGTCGGCGTCAGAATGCTTGCGTCCGCTGCGATAGATGACGCGAACGTTGTACTCCTAGATTTGCAGTGCCCACCGAGCTAGGTGGCCAGAAGGATCTTTCATTGTGACCAGCCAACAAAGTGCATGGTGGTCCGTTACCAGGTCGAATGGGCGACCGTACAAATAAGAAAGAAACTTGCGAAGCGCCCACACTAGCGCTAAGCACTCCTTTTCAGTGACGCTGTAATTGGTCTCAGCTTTAGTGAGCATGCGACTCACATAAGTGACGACGTATTCGGAGTCGCCCGGCTTGCGTTGGGCGAGGACGGCGCCAAGACCGACCCCGCTAGCGTCTGTGTGAACTTCCGCTGCAACTGTTAGGTCGAAATGCTGAAGAATTGGAGGAGATATTAGCAGACTACGGAGCATGCCAAACGCGACGTCGCCGTCACGAGACCAGGATGGAAGGTCTGAGTCACCGCATAGGAGGTTGGTCAGTAGTGACATGATCGATGCAAAATTTCGAACGAAGCGCCGGAAGTATGAGCATAGTCCGATGAAACTGCGTAATGCTTTCACTGTAGTAGAATTTGGAAACTCAGCGACTGCTCGCAGTTTTGCAGGGTCGGGTAAAACACCATGCTTTGACACGACGTGTGCCAAGATGGACAGCTCTCGCGCGGTGAAGTGGCACTTTTTAAGGTTCAGTTGGAGCCCAGCGTTGGTTGAACACGTCAGAACCAGTTGGAGCCGAAGCAGATGTGTAGGAAAATCGGGAGAGAAAACAACAATGTCGTCGAGGTAGCATAGACACACAGACCACTTCAGTTCACGCAGTGTGTTGTCCATGAGTCTTTCAAACGTGGCAGGAGCATTACAAAACCAAAGAGGCATTACGTTAAATTCGTACAGGCCATCGGGTGTAATGAATGCAGTTTTCCGGTGATCAGCTTCTGCCATAGGAACATGCCAGTATCCAGATCGTAGGTCTAAGGGAAGAATTCAGCTCCTTGAAGGCTGCCAAGGGCGTCGTCTATGCGCGGTAATGGATAGACGTCTTTCTGCGTCACCTTGTTTATTCGCCGGTAGTCCTCGCAAAATCAAATTGATCCATCTTTCTTTCGAACTAGAACGACAGGAGATGCCCGAGGACTGTGCTATGGTTGAATAACGAAACGGCGTAGCTTCTCTTCGACCTGGTCGTTGATCACGTGATGTTCTGCAGCAGAGACGCGATACGGTCTCTAACGGAATGGCTGGCGCGAACTGGTGTGAATGTAGTGGTGCACTGTGCAAGTGCGACCGAATTGCGGCTTAGAAACGTCGAATGAATTCGCGAAGTGCTGGAGGAGATTAAGAAGCTCTGCGCGTTCTTGAGCACTTAAGGGGTCGGCGATGGAACTCGAGAAGATATCACTCGACGGGAATTCCAGTGGGGAAAGGGCATGAACTTCGGTCGAGGCACTACTGCACGATTCTTCTGGCATGTTAAGGAATACCGAAGAATCAAGGTACTCCACTCGACAGAGGCATTCACCGGCAAGTAGCGTAAGCGGTGCAGAAAGGGGGTTGTGGATGAAAATATTGCTTCAGCCAGCAGTGACGCCAAGTGTAGCGAAAGGCAAGGAAACGGCTCTGCGGCTCATGAATATGTCGTAAGGTGCAAACATTACCGTAGCATCGTTATGGTCATCGCAGCAAACAGGGACAACGGCAAGAGAGGCTGGCGGAATTTCAGTGTCCTCACGCACGGCAAGTTTTGGTGACCGCTCAAGAGTTTCATGCAAAAGTTCGTCACACAGGGGCGAAAATTGAACTTCCGCACGTGCGCAGTCAATGACGGCATGATGATGTGACAGAAAGTCCCACCTGAGGATAACGTCATGCGAGCACACCGAAAGGACGATGAACTTGACAATGCCCATAGAGCCTTGGATAAAGGCGACGACATTAGCAGGTAAAGTGCGAGGACTTGGACATTTTGACGACAGCGCAGTTGTTGCCACTGGAACTGCAGTGTTCAGTTTTCCCGGTTGGAGGAAGTGGGTCGGGGACGCATAGGGGACAGTGATCGCTTTCGAGGAGACGGGGAGTGGGGAAAGTGAGTCTAAGATGGGGGCTAGGGAGACCGAGACTCGGAAATGTTAATGTAGCCATACTTCGGTGAGGGATAGGGAGCAGGTAGGTGCATGTGCGGTGGTTTATACGGTAACGACCGAGTAGCGTCGTGAAGTGGTTGGAAGCGACGGCGACAATATCGTGCCACGTGTCCTGGAGTACCGCACGCGTAGTAGATTGGTCGATTGTCAGGAGTTCGCCAGGAATTACTGACTCGCGGTGCGGCCCAAGGTGTCGAAAGAGGTGCGGAGTGGGGAGCAACTGAAGCCATGTGTGGCAAATGCTGCTTGCGGGGTCTGCTGCGTACCACCTGGGCATACGTAAGAGGCGTGGCCACGGGCTGCATAGCTGGCGTATGGGGAACAGGCATGGCCACAGGCTGCTGGTGGGCAGCGACGGGAACAGCCTGAGCTACCTCTTGGGTAATAACATCGCGGAGTGGTGAGGGCAGACGAGAGGACTGCGGCTGCTGCGTGAAGGGAATCAACGACAGTTGCCGAGTTGCTTCTTCACGCACAAAAAGTTTAATCTCTTACAGGGTTGGTGAGGGATCGGGAAAAGAAATAAGGCTGGAGAGTGTGTGGGCGTGGGAGAAAAATGGCCGAGTCAGCGCGCGCTGCTTTCTCAACTCGTTGAAACTTTGACAAAACGTGACCAGTTCCGTCTGAAATGCGCCATCATTTATCCCTTTGAAATTGTGCTAAATCTTCTCCGACTCGGACATGGCAGTGTTCACACGGTTGCAAAGACCAATAATGCCTTCGATGTAACTAGTGAACGATTCCAATGGCTTCTGTGCGCGAGTCCGCAAGCGTTGTTCGGCTCTGGACTTATGGACAGCGGGTCGACCAAAAACGTCAGCAAACGACGTTTTGAAGATGAACCACGTCGTAATGTCGTTTTGTGGTTGTTATACCACATTTCGGCTACGTCAGTGAGATAAAAAATGACGTTAGTCAACTTGTCCGCGTCATCCCACTTTGGTTTTGCGCCCACCAGTTCGTAGTTTGTGAATTAGTCTTCCACGTCGGTCTCATTTGCGCCGCTGAAGACCTTGGGCACTCGCAAGCGAAGAACGCCGGGGTTGCTGGAGGATGAAGTGGAAGAGCCTGGTCGCACATTGTTGGTGGCCATGATGGGAGGTAGTGTTCGTTAGCGCAGCTCCAGGTTTAGGTGACCGCGAATAGCAGCACCCAGGTTCAGGCGACGGGGAATATCAGCATCCTCCACCAATTGAAAAGGGGTTTATTGGCGTGTGTTGTGACGGTGGTCCTACAATGAAAACACGATCGGGGGAGAGCAATGGTCAAGCAAATGCCAGCTACGATCCGCACGAGGCGAGCGAGAGAAGCCCAGAACCCAGTGCCCAAGCGCGGTGGCGATGTTGCTTGCGAACGATGCGTTTTCTTCTTCACAATTTATATATATATATATATATATATATATATATATATATATATATATATATATATATATATATGTGTGTGTGTGTGTGTGTGTGTGCGTGTGCGTGTGCGTGTGCGTGTGCGTGTGCGTGTGTGTGACGAATTAACAAGGTGATTCTAGGAGAAGCCGACGAGAAGGAAGTGCGCGTGCATTAGAATAAACGCATGGCATCTGGACCACGACGTGTCTCCATTTTGTAGCGTCACACAAGTCGACAGGATCGACCTCATCAACGTGCCATGGCTAAACCAAAGCCTCCGCTCAACATACAGAAGTTCAAGGGAACACCAGAAGACGTCCCCATCGAGAAGTGGCTTCTTCTTTTCGACATGAAGGCAGCCGAGGCATCATGGACTCACCGCGATCGGGTCACTCACTTCAACGAATACATTGAAGGGGAGCGGTTCAAGTGGTACCTGACAGAGATTTTCGGCAACGGCGAGGCAACTTGGGGCGATATCAAGCGTGACATGCAAGTCCGCTTTGCTTCGACTGACGGAGATGCCTTCCGTCTCTTCATTCACTACCGACTGAAAGAAGGGCGGACCATCAAGGACTACTACGACGAGAAAAAGCGACTGGGTTCCTTGGCTGACTTGAAAGAGTGCCACAACATTTCTTGGCTGACTGATAGTGTTCCTCCTGATGTGGAACTGGCGCTCGCCGGACTGTCTTTCAACTCGTCATTAGAGTGGCTCACCGCTGCTCAACGGGTCGAGACATCTTTAAAACGGGTGAGAGAAGTTTCCTTTACTCGTAACGCTAGTATCGCATCAAGAGCTCCCCGTCTCTTCAGCAGATCTCATCATCCACAATGCAACGGCATGAACGAGCGGAAAAACCAGACTATCGTAACGAGACTTAAATGTAAGATCAATGACGAACCACAGAAGTCTTGGACTAAGCTGCTTCCAGAGGTAATTGACGAATACAACAGAACACCCCATGAAGTGACCGGCTACGCACCTTCCTTACTGATGTATGGAATTCCATCTTATCCTACTGTACTGGAACAACGAGAAGAAACCGTTGAAGAAGCGCGAAAAACTGCAGTTACCAATTCTATCGCCTACCATAATAAGAACAAAGTCATTTATGATAGAAAATTTCTTCCGATTGAGTTCCAAGTCGGTGACTTTGTCCTTTACGAGACACCATGGCATCCCAAACACGGCAAACTGAGTTCTGTCATGGAAGGACCCTACAAGATTCTACGCAAGGTCTCAACAGTGAACTATGAGATCAACTGCTCCGTGCTACCCTTACGTAGAAACTCTGACATTGTGCATGTTAGCAAACTGCGGCGTTATTTTGAACCTTCTGAACTGAGACTTTTTCGAGGGGAGGGGGAAGTGTGACGAATTAACAAGGTGATTCTAGGAGAAGCCGACGAAGAGGAAGTGCGCGTGCATTAGAATACACGCATGGCATCTGGACCACGACGTGTCTCTATTTTGTAGCGCCACATAATATATATATATATATATATATATATATATATATATATATATATATATATATATATATATATATATATATATATTGTGCGAACAGGCGTCAAAAGGAGCACTTCGTCTCCAGGTTGGAAGAATACATCACGATGCGATTCATCATAAACTAGCTTTCTGTCTTCCTGGCGGGCTTCAGTGTTTATACGAGCTCGTTGGCGGCACTGTGCGAGTCGTGAAACGTATTCCTCTGAAGAGGATGGAGATGAATTCACTTGGCAGGTAAAGAAGGAGACGTCCAGGAAAGTAGTAGGGGAGCGTCCATAAACTAGGTAAAATGGCGAGTAGCCGGTTGTTCGCTGAATGGCCGTATTGTAGGCGAAAGTGACGAATGGGAGAACAACGTCCCAGTTTTTGTGGTCTGGTTGAATATAGGCGGCGATCATGTCAGCAAGAGTGCGGTGGAATCGCTCAGTGAGGCCGTTAGTCTGGGGATGATAACTAGAGGCAGTCTTGTGAGTTGTGCCGGAGGCCTGAAGAAGTTCGTTCACTAGTTGTGAAAGGAAGGCCCTTCCACGGTCACTGAGCAACACACGTGGAGCACCATGACGCAGTATAATGGCTCGGAGGATGAAATCGGAAATCTCAGAAGCTGAACCTGTAGTAACGGATGCCGTCTCGGCGTAGCGCGTCAAATGGTCAATGGCTGTTACTATCCACCGGTTTCCAGCAGCACTGACTGGGAGGGGGCCATAAAGATCGACGCCTACAACTTCGAATGGTGTGGCTGGGCACGGAAGAGGCTGTAGTTTACCGGCGGGAGCAGATGTTGGTAGTTTTCTACATTGGCAGGTAGTGCAGGACCCGACGTACCGAGCTACGCTAGTGGTAATGCCTGGCCAATAAAACCGACTTCGAAGGCGATCATAGGTTTTATGGTAACCAAGGTGACCAGCAGTCGGATGGTCATGAAGTGCCCTGAGGACTTCGGACCGAAGCGATCGGGGTAGAACGGGAACGCAGCGCTGACCGTCAGGATGGGAAATTTTGCGGTACAGCACCGAGTTGTCCAGCTTAAATTGCGAGAGCTGGCGACGGAGCCTTGCATTAGGTGGACGGGAACTGCCAGTGAGGTAGTCTATAATACGTCGACAGTATGGGTCAGCCAACTGTCGAGAAGGAAAATCGTGCGGGTCGTCCGAAGGCAGCTGGTCCATAGAGGCGAGAGAGGAAACCGCCGTAGACGTGGACTCCGAGGGCGTGTTGTGCAAATTGACGGCTGAAACCCCGAGTGGAGTCGCTGGTAGTGGGCAGCGAGAAAGAGCATCGGCGTCACTATGCTTCTGCCACACTTGTATACTATAGCAAAATCATACTCTTGTAGGCGTAGAATCCAGCGGCCGAGGCGTCCCGACAAGTTCTTGAGTGTCGAAAGCCAACATAAAGCGTGGTGGTCGGTCACAATGGTGAAATGGCGGCCGTGAAGATAGGGACGAAATTTCTGCACTGACCAAACGATGGCGAGGCACTCCTTCTCGGTAATCGTGTAGTTCCTCTCGGCTGCGGAGAGGACGCGGCTGGCGTACGCAATGACTAGCTCTCGCGAAGAGTTGTCGCGATGGAGGAGGACGGCTCCTAAACCGTGGCCGCTAGCGTCCGTATGGAGGAAGGTCGGTGCACCATCGTGAAAATGACCAAGTACAGGGTCGGTCGTGAGGGCACTCTTCAACCTGTCGAAAGCTGATTCACATTCCTGAGACCACTGAAAGGGCATACCGGAAGCAAGTAGCTTATGAAGTGGTGCGGCTATGGAGGCAAAGTTTTGTATGAATCGCCGAAAGTAAGAGGCGAGACCAAGAAAACTTCGCAAATCTTTTGGTTTGTCAGGGCGAGGGAAGCGAAGCACTGCAGCAGTTTTGTCAGGGTCTGGGCGAATTCCGTCCTTGCTCACAATATGACCGAGTACCTTGATAGATCTGCTGGCGAAATGGCACTTTTTGGTGTTAATTTGAAGACCAGCGCCCGCAAGACAAGTCAGGACCTCGTCCAAGCGTTGCAGATGTTGAGAAAACGTCGATGAAAAGACAACAATGTCATCGAGGTAACATAGGCAAGTCTTCCATTTCAGGCCACGCAGCACGGTGTCAATCATGCGCTCAAAAGTTGCGGGCGCATTGCATAGACCGAACGGCATAACATTGAATTCGTATAGGCCGTCCGGCGTTGCAAACGCAGTTTTTTCTTTATCATCTTCGTGCATGGGGATTTGCCAATAGCCTGAACGCAAGTCGAGGCTCTAAAAGTATTCAGCACCCTGTAAGGAATCTAGGGCGTCGTCGATGCGTGGCATGGGGTATACGTCCTTTCTAGTGATCTTATTGAGTGCTCGGTAATCGACGCAAAATCGTACGGAACCGTCTTTTTTACGCACCAGAACCACTGGAGACGACCAAGGACTGGTTGAGGGTCGGATTATCTCCCGTTGCAGCATATCGTCTACGTTTTCCTCAATGATTTTTCGTTCGGCTAGGGAGACGCGGTACGGACGACGATGCACAATGGATGTTCCGTCGGTCTGAATACGATGTGCTGTAGCAGTTGTCTGACCCAGGCTGGATGAATGAACGTCAAAAGAGTTTGCATGCTTTTGCAACAAATCAAGCAGCTGCTGCTTCTGCAAGTCTGTCAAGTCCTTGTTGATGGCTGCTGTAAAGGCCGAGGAAGCAGCATGATCTCCAGGATGGCCTTTAGAGGAGGCAGGGGTGAGAGGCACGACGCACACAGGCTCCAGATCGGCAACGCAGGCGACAGTAGTGCCCCGCGGCAGTAAAATTTTATCTGGTGTGGTGTTCGTAGCAGCGAGGACAGCTGATCCATCGTTGAAGCGAGCCACACCTGATGCCAGAGCTATGCCTTTATTAAGGCAATACGGTGACGGAGTGACCAAAACGTCACCAGAGTCGACGTCGTTGGACAAAACTGTCACTAATTGATGTTCGTTTGGTGGTAACTCGATGTCTACTGCAGCGATGAGTCGAAGTGGCCTGTAGGTTTCGTCGTTGAGCAAGTGGTCCGTGTCAGTAAGATGGACGACACGTTGTGCACAGCAAATAGCCGCAGAAGCAGAGGAAAGAAAGTCCCAGCCTAAAATGAGTTCATGGGAGCACGGGGATAGCACAGCAAATTCTATATGATGAAGAATTTCGTCGATTAGTACACGGGCAGTACAGAGAGCGGAAGGGCGAATCATTGTTCCCTGGGCTGTAACCAGTGTCGGTCCATCATAAGGCGTCGTGACTTTTCGAAGACGGGCACACAAATCAGCACGAATAACAGAAAACGCAGCCCCAGTGTCCACCAAAGCATCAACGTCCACTCCCTCAACTGTGACCGCAATCATATTGTAGGGGCGCGCTGGAGGAATTGGAGTCTTGTGTTGGAATGCAGTTTGTCCTCCAAAAACTGCATCGCTTAGTTTTCCGGACGCCGATCAGAAGTAAGGGAAGCGGGCTGAAGAGGAGAAGAAGAGCGACGGTAAGGCGACGGTGAACGGCGTCGGGTTGATCGGTGACTACTGCGCAGTTCACCCGATGCTGGCGGAGATGGAGACCGACGCGGCGGTGACGAATAACGGCGACCCTGGTACAAGGCTCCTGCGGTATAGTCCCGTTCGCGTATGTCATACCCTCGGCGCTCGTCTTGCTGGCGCTTGCGGCAAAAGCGTGCAATGTGACCACGATAGTCGCAATAATAGCACGTAGGCCGAGTCGATCGATGAGGAGGGTAGTAGCTTGCGCTAACTGCACCAGGAGAGAGAGAAGTCAGAGGGACAGGTGACGGCTCACGCGGTGGTGATGAAAAGCTCGTGGGAAAGCTTGTGGGAGGTGCGGCAGCAACCGACGCGTACGTTCGTGGCGGAGACGTCGAGCTGACGGTGCCTGGTGGTGCGGCGGCGGTGTGCGGGAACGATGGTAGAGTACGAGAGACAATGGGCTGCAGGTTGGCCATGTGGGTCAAGGACGTGAGCTCTTCCCTGATGACATCCCGCAATGACGTTGAAGAAGGCTGAATGGTAGATACTGATAGTAGTGTGAATCCCATTGATTCTAATTCTTCGCGTATTATCACCCTTATCGTTTCTCGTAGGTTTGGATCAGTCGTAATACGGGCCGCGTCACTGTCCGGTTGTAGGCGCATCGACTCAAGTTCTTCGAGGCGCTGACAGGTTGTCGCAACGTCAGCAACGGTAGCCGGATTCTGGATTGCAAGGGCATTGAATGCGACTGGTCCAATGCCCTTAAGAAGCTGGCGTACCTTGTCTGACTCTGTCATTGGGGTGTCAACCCGGCGGCAAAGTGAAAGGACATCCTCGATGTAGGATGTATACGACTCCCCGATGTGCTGTTTCCGAGTCGCAAGAGCCAAAGACATGGCGAAGCTGATCTTTGAAGGCTGACCAGTCGGGGATGTCCATGAAGTGGTTGAGGAACCACGTCTTCGCGACACCCGTGAGGTAGAATGACACGTAAGCGAGTTTGTAGGTGTTATCCCACCGGTTAGCAGCGCCGACCCGTTCGAAATCGTCCAGCCATTCCTCCACAATATATATATATATATATATATATATATATATATATATATATATATATATATATATATATATATATATATCTCAATATTTTTATTCTACGTCAAAGACCTGCCATCTAACGCAAAATCAAGACTTCGACTTTTCGCCGATGACTGCGTCATCTACAACGCCATTCACAAACCTAGCGACTCCACTGATCTTCAGGAAGACATTGACACTATTGCTGCATGGTGTGGAAAATGGATCATGCCTCTTAGCCTTGATAACTGCCAAGCCATGTCCTTTTCCCGTAAACGAAGCACCGCAAGTCACGCATATCATATCAATTCAAATGAAGTAACTCGAACAGACTGCTATAAGTATCTAGGCGTTCACTTGACATCGTCATTATAATGAGTTGCTCACACTGAAACAACATGCGCACATGCTTCGCGCTCACTTGGATTTTTGCGCCGAAATTTCTGATCTGCATCGCCCGCTATTAAAAAACTTGCATTTAAGACATACGTTCGGCCTGAGTTGGTATACGCTTCATCTATCTGGCACCCCTCACAAGCATATCTCGCCTACGAATTAGAATCCATCCAGAATCACGCTGCTCGCTTCATAACGTCAAACTGCTCACGTAAATTCAGCATCCCTGAACTCAAACGCACACTTGACCTTCCATGTCTCCAATCACGTCGAATCATCTCGTGTTTCTGCTTGCTTCACTCTTTCTGTTATCACGCACTTGCCAGGCACCCTCGACTTCAACCATACGCCCCGAATCTCGCCGCGCCTCAACCACAGCAGACATATCGCACACATTCAGTGCCGCACATCATCGATGAAAGATTTTTCCCCCATGCAATAACCCTGTGGTATACCCTCCCCGACATTATTGTATCGTCCACCTACCGCACGACATAACAATTCATTTGACCTAAATTGAAATTAAGTTCTTGTTGAACCGTGTTAGTAACTAACTTTTAGTGACTCATGCATTATGATGGTGATTACTTGTGTATGTTGCTGTTTTATTTCCAGTCAACAGTAGTTGTTTTTCTGCTTGCTTGTTTCATTTCTCAGAGAAGTTTTTCTCTTTTTCATCGTCTTTTCTTCCTTTTTCGGCGTTTGTGTGATTAAGAGTTCCTCATATATTGTTTGCCTCCACCTTATGTAATGCCTCCAGGCCCTTAAGGCTTCAATAAATGAAATGAAATGAAATACGCCTTCAAGGGCATATTTTACAGGTCCGTGTAATTTTCATATTGGATGAAGTTGAAACTGGCACACCTAAAAAAGGTGAATGCTTTCACTAACGTTGCAGCTGTGGCACGGCCTTACTCTGATGAAGGCCGTGCCATGGCTGAAAGGTTTGTAAAAAAGAGAGAGAGAAATAACTCTATTGGGTTGAAAAGGAAGTGGTTTATGAGCTACATTGGTGAGGCCCCATGTCCAAGGCTCCACTGCCTTGCGCCGCCACCAGACGTGGTCCAAGAGTGCTACTTGCTGTAGTGACGTGCCCGGGTAGCGCAGACGCCGTTAGCCGAGCCAAAAGTGGGCGTGAAGCCCGCGAAGAATGAACCGACAACGCATAGTTCACAAACAGCAAAAAGCTCCGTTTAATGCCCACAGAGAGTGGGGGCGCCGCCTCCCAGGTACTAGAAGCAACAGGTGGCGTCCTCTGCATCCCTCCTTCCGGAGCTCTCAAACACAAGTGTTCCAAAAGAGCACCACCAAGAAACAGTCCTTGCATCAGTCTCACAAATTCAGTCTCCGAGGTGACACCACGCGCCGGCCGTATCGTGTGTAACGGCAACTTGGCGATCCTGCAGCAGGTGCAGGAGCTGGAGTGTCCGATGCGTTACCGGTTGCTGCCCGCTGTGGTCCGGGAAACGGCGCCGATGTCGGGGCCCCAGGGTTGGGGATTCCCGTCTCATCTGAGGGGGCCGACTGAGGATTGCTGCAGGGGACAAGGTGTCTGCGGTTTCTCACTAGTATGCCACTGGGCGTCTGGACGATGTACGAGCGGGGTCTTTGAGCCGGGCTTAGGACCGTCGCCCTTGCCCGCGTGTCACGCACCCAGACTTCCTCCCCATCGTCGAGAGCACGAAGGTCATGCGCTGCGTGTCGGTTATTGTAGTCTCTCTGTTGTCTTCGTCTCTGGGCGGCATCTCTGTCATTGAATTCTTTCACCTGGGGCCAATCTGGAACAAGGCTTTGAGCCATGGCTGGCACACTGGTTCGCAGAGAGTGTCCCATGAGCAGTTGGGCCGGGCCGTAGCCAGACACACCGGGAGTGTTACGGTATGCTGCAGAACCAGAAACGAGTCTGTGGCCTTCAGAAACAACTTCTTGATCCTGCGAACCATGCGCTCTGCTTCGCCGTTCGACTGCGGGTAGCGTGGACTGCTCGTGACATGCGTGAAATCGTATGTCTTCCCAAAGTCCTCAACAGCTTTGCAGGAAAACTGTGGATCATTGTCGCTGACAACAGTCACCGGGATGCCGTGTCGGGCAAATGTGCTCTTGATCGCACAAATAATGGCTCCCGCAGAAGTGGACCGGAGTGTGAGAACCTCAGGGTACCGAGAACGGTAGTCAACAACCACCAGCAAAATTGATTAGCAAAATAAAACAAGTCAATGGCCACCCTTTCCCACGGAGCTGATGGTGTCTCGGTCGCAATCATGGGCTCACAGCGTTGAACGCGTATAGAAGCACATGCTGGGCTGTTCTCTACGGCTGCTTTAACCTGGCTGTTGAGACCGGGCCACCACACAGAGCCTCGGGTCACCGCCAAGCACCGATTGATGCCTTGGTGACCATCGTGCAGCAGGTTCACGATGTCTCTGCGTAGTGCTGCGGGCACAACCAGGCGTCCACCCCTGAACAGCATGTTCTCGCATACCGCGAATTCTCCTCGGTGGTCCCAGTAACGCATCATGTTGAGCGGCAGACGGTCTCCTCGAGGCCACCCTTTCATGCAGTATGCTTTCAGCATTGAGCACTCGCCGTCTGAAGTTTGGTGAAACCTCAAGTCTTCAAGACGTACGGCCACGGTTGAAGGAAGGGCCGCCACGACCAGAGGCACGAAAATTTCTGTGCTGTCCGCTTCGGACGTGGAAGAGCCTTCGGGATCCCTAGAGAAGGTGTCTGCCGTGGCCAGGTACTTTAATGGAACATACTTGACTGTGAACTGATATCGCATGAGCCTTATGCGAAATCTCTGGATGCGAGGGGGCATGAGGTCCAGATCGGCGGAACCAAGCAACCTGACGAGCGGCTGATGGTCGGTTTCAATGACAAAGCTGAGCCCACGCAGGAATTCCTCAAACCTCTCGATAGCCCAAGAGACACCAAGCGCTTCTTTCTCGATCTGACTGTACCGCTGCTCAGCGGTAGTCAGTGCTCTTGACGCGAACGCGACAGCCTGTCGCTCTCCCGTCTGTTGCTCCTGCAAGAGAACCGCGCCTAGCCCAAATGAACTGGCATCTGCCGACACAAGGGTGAGTAGCTCTGGATTGTAGCTGGCCATACAAGCATTAGATGAAACCATTCCCTTCTATGTCTCGAAAGAGGTTGCTTGCGTATGATCCCAGGTCCAGACTGCGTTCTTGTTCAACAGGAGCCGTATCAGTGTAGTGACGGCAGACAGGTTCGGTAAAAATCTTCCAATGTGGTCCAGCATGCCCAGGAAACGACGGACGCCATGCGTATCCGTCGGCGGCTTCATGTTCACAATAGCAGATACCTTGTCAGGGTCAGCCGAGATGCCACTGGCGCTCACCACTACACCAAGGAACTCGACGGAAGATACCCCGAAGGAGCATTTCAAGGCATTCAACGTAATTCCCGCTTGTTCTAGCTTGCGAAGGACTGCTTGGAGTCTGCTGTCGTGCTCGGAACGGCTCCTGCCAAATACTAGAATGTCATCTACCATGTTCACACACCCTTCAAGGTCCTCTAGAATCCGAGACATTTGGCGCTGAAATACTTCGGGAGCGGACGAGATGCCGAAGGGCAGGCGGCGGTAGCAGTAGCGTCCAAACGGTGTTATAAAGGTAGTCAGCTCCTGACAGCTTTCCGATAGCCTTACTTGATGAAACCCCGATTTTGCATCAAGCTTCGAGAAGACCGCGGCATTGCCAAGACGGTCAAGTACCTGGTCCACTGTGGGCATAAGGTGTCTCTCCCGAAGAACTACTTGGTTCAACTTTGTGAGGTCAACACAAATTCTGTATTCGCCATCGGCTTTGGGTACCAGCACAATACCAGCACACCACGGGGTTGGCGCTGTGACTCGCCGGATGACCCCGTCCCTTTCCATGGCATCTCAGTGCTTCTTGACTACGCCTTCGAGGAAAATAGGAATGCGCCTAGGAATGCTGAGAGAAAATGGAATCGCTCCCGGCTTGATACGAATGTGGTATTCTTCAGGCATCTCGCCAAGGCCCGAGAACAGCGAAGCTGCGGCCTTGTCTGACGTTGGGGGCCTATTCAGAGCTTCCGCATCTTCCACGGTGTCAACAAACTGGACGACTCCCAGGTCCACTAACGCCGAGTACCCCAGCAGAGGAGAGTCAATGTCTCCTACAACATACAACGTTTTGCATACCGACCGGCCTCGCCACGACAGGGTAGCAGGAAACGTCCCAAGCAACCTTAGGCGGCAGCGGCCCGGCCCCATCAACCGTTCATTATCGGGTTTGTCAAAGTCTACTGGGCATCCGACGAAGCTCGAAGGCACGATTGAAACGTCCGCCCCACTATCCACTTTGAATTAAATGGGGTGTCCATTGACATGAACAACAACGTACCGGCGTGCTGTTTGCGAGGCATCCATGGCGCTGAGCTGAATTTGGCTTAAATGCCTAGTATTATTCGAGCGGCAAACCGCCGCGAAGTGTCCCTTCTTGCGACATTGGTTGCATGTGGCCCACCGTGCTGGACACTCAGATCGCGGATGAGGGGCGTGGCCGCAAAAATCGCATGCCGACTTCGGGCCGGCGCGGTACTCGGGAGGCCGACAGACGTTACTTCTACTTCGGGCAGCTTCGCATGCTGGGGCGTCAGCCATTCGGTACTGGTTGTTCGCAACGGCGTCGACGTTCAGTGCGTCTGGTGCAAGGCCTGTCCCCTGACGCCGCAATTTCTCATTTTCAGCGTCTTCGTACTGACGCGCTTGGATGAGCGCCTCGTCCAGTGTAAGCTTTGAATTGCGGCAGAGCTGGTCGGTCAAGCGAGAGTCAAGCAAACCTACGATAAATCTGTCCCGAACCAGCCGGTCGTCGATTTCCCGAGAGGCGTAGTTGCACTTCTTCACGAGATTTCGGAGCGCCGTGAAAAACGCGTCGACTGACTCGCCTACCGCTTGCGTGCGCTTGTGAAACCTGCTGGACTCGTATACCTCGTTGATGGGGTGTACAAAATATCCCGAAAGACTTGTTATCACGCCGGAGTACGAGCGATAGGCCTCGGCGTCTGACATGAGAGACGAAAGCACCTCGTGACCTTGGGGACCCATACAGTAAAGGAGCGTGCGTACCTTGGTTTCTTTGGGGGCAGAGGACAGTCCTGAGGCGAAGGAGTAATCCTCAAATTGTTGAAGCCACGCCGTCCATTGGGCTGGGTTGTCAAAAGTGAACTGCGGCGGAGTTCGCAATGTGAAGCTGGTGGTCACGGCGGAGGCGGCGGCTGGGTTATCGTGCATGTTGCACGGTTGTCGCAGGATCCCACTTCTGACACCATGTAGTGACGTGCCCAGGTCGCGCGGACGCCGCTAGCCGGGCCAAAAGTGGGCGTGAAGCCCGCGAAGAATGACCCGACAACGCGTAGTTCATAAACAGCAAAAATCCCCGTTTAAATCCCACCGATGCCTTTTATACAGAGTGGGGGCGCAACCTCCCAGTTACTGGAAGCAACAGGTGGCATCCTCTACACTTGCAACTCCGGTTTGAAGCTAGCGAGGAGTGTCTCCCACTGCTCCGAAGAGTTTTGTATTCTATAAATACGCCGTAAGCGATTGAGTTCATTAGGACGTTTAACAAAGCTCCACGAGATATGGTAAAGGGTCGGTGGGGAGTCGTGGCACCGCGAGAAATCGCACCCATACAGAGTTGGATGAATTTCGGGCAGTCATAATAATTTTGAATAAACTTTCGTTTGAATTTTACGGAAGTTTATGGCGTCTTCCCCTTTAGTAGATTTGCGGGGGGGTGTCATATTTCTGCCGCGTGCATCGCTGGTGAGCAAGAAGCTTTTGTGGAGCCATCCGAGCTGCGTCGCTTTCTTCTTTCTCGCGAAAGCGATCGCGCGTAGTGTTGGGTGGTGGGAACAGCGAGAAAGGGTGCTGCTCCGCTAGGTTCGCGAGCGCTAGAGCTAGAGCGTCGGCCCTCTCGTAAACCTCTAGGCCTGCATGTACCGGGCGCCAAACCAACCTATAGTGTGGCTCAATTCACTGCCTACAGTTTGCAAATGTTTCATGGGAGGCGGCCTTTCATAAATATCCGGCACGCCTCTTGCGAGTATGAGGATGTACGTCTGGTCGTCGTTTCGCTCTCGACTTTTAATCGGCAATGTGACGGCGAAACACGCAGCCGTGGTGATCAATGCACTGTAGAGTGACGCGCTGGACACCATGCTTCTCGTGACACTGCTTACAATTGTGAGAACGCAGCGCTTCCAGTTTTGCCTGAAAGTGTAAATTGTTCTCATTGATGTGAGTAAATGTTCATATCCAATTTACTCACTCCTCTCGCCTTTCGTAATGCCACTCTTTGGTCTTATTCCTGCACTCTAAGCCAAAAATGGCCAAAATGTGAGCGACTGGTGCTTTTAATCCTTGAGACCAACTGTTGCTCTCTAAAAAGAGCAAGCGCAACAAGATGGCCGACGTGTCCAAAAACGGGGAAGCAATCATATTAGTCTTAAATCAGTAATGGAGCAATGGAAGGAGAAACGAAAGTAATTGGTCTCGTCACACAACAGTTATTGACCTGAAGGACTCCGCAGGCAACTATATATGCGCCGACATTGATATTCAGAGGCCAGAATTTTTCGTGCGTGTGCCAACCTGCACCAAATTAAAAAAGTTATTCATTTAGGCGTCCGCACATAACAAAAGCATTGCTGGCTGATGACAGAAGGCTGGTGAATACAGCTGCCGCAACGTGTGTAACACGCACAGGAGCAGCATAGAGTCGGTGAAGGAATGCTAAAACTAATCAAACGCCGAAACAACTGCAAAACGAGTATTTCGATAAAAAAAAGCTGACACCCCGTGTTCGTCTCCACACGGAAGGTGACGATCGTCAAAGCCCCCCAACACCTCTCCCTCCTCACCCGCGAAACACGTGCAAAATGCTCAAAAAAGGATTTAAAAAAGAAGCAAGCCCAGAGGCGCCTTTAGTCAGTCACACAACTTCGTAGTACACTGCAAGAGAAATGGTGAGTGCAAAGTGACAAACCTGCTTGCACGCGACAACTATGGTGCTAGCATAGCAAGTGATGTAGTCCTTATAAAGTGATAATTATTTATTGTTTTCTGCATACTAATACTATATAAAATTTTTAACTACAATATGAACTTGAATAAATATTACTTGCAATATAAGTAAATATTTTTAAAAGTGTAGTTACAAAGCGCACTATAAGCCTTCAACTGACCGCTGTTCTGCCACCCTCTGACGTTTTCCCAGCGTAACTAGGTCCGCGTTCATCCTACTCCTGTCATATGGTTGGTGGTCGGTGAGCAATTGGATGGGCATGGCGGTGTGCCATGTTTAGCTCGTGCGTGTGCTCTCCATATTAAATGCGAAGCATTTCTTAGCTAACTTCGGTGACTTTGAGCGCATCTATCTATCTATCTATCTATCTATCTATCTATCTATCTATCTATCTATCTATCTATCTATCTATCTATCTATCTATCTATCTATCTATCTATCTTTCTATCTATCTATCTAGCCACCTACGACTTTTAGCTCTCCTGGCCGTTTCGATAATGCTATCGATACCAAAACTTGGTATGACATAATATGAGTGACTGTATGAGGAAAAGATTTGACTTCTCATAACATGAAAATCATGACACGTATGTCATGAATTGGATGATTTACATTTCATGGTCCTGCAGCTCTTGCAGTGGTTTCGTTCACATGGCATGTTCCAAAACTGGTATGCTATGGCAGGAATGCCTAGCGAACACAAGCTACAGAGAATAACATGAAACTCATGAAATGCGTGTCATTTCATGTTACTACATGCCACGCTCATGATGCGCTCCCGGCCGTTTCACTTGCGTCACATATACTAAATTTGGTATTACAGTGCGTGAACTCAATATGAGAGTATATGACTGGTGCAAACATGATGATCATGAGATGCGTGACATGTAACATGACTACATGCCACGCTCATGATGCACTGGTGGCCATTTCTCTAGCTTCGCTTATACCAAATTCGGCATTACGGGACGTGAATAGATGACGAAGGTATGGTACTGGTGCAAGCATGATAAACATCACATGCGCGTCATGTAACAACCTGACTACATGCTACGCTCATGATGCGCTGGTGGCTGTTTCGCTAGCTTCACATGTAACAAACTCGGTATTACGTGACGCGAATGACGACATAGGTGAATGACACATCCAAACATGATAATCACGACATGCGCGTCATGTAACAACATTACTACACACCACAATGATGATGTGCTCACGGCTGTTTCGCTAGCTTTACATAGGCCAAATGTGGTTCTACGTGACGCCTATGAATGACGAAGGTATGTGACTGGTGCAAAAATGATAATCATGAGATGCGTGTCATGTGAGAACATGACTACATGCCATAGTTAATGCGCCAATAGATTTTGACGTGACACTGTGCGCATGCTCGCCGGCGTTCAATTCGTCACGTCACGCTAGCGTCGCCACGCCAGGCGCTGGTCGCCCCACCGTGGTGGTCTAGTGGCTAAGGTACTCGGCTGCTGACCCGCAGGTTGCGGGTTCAAATCCCGGCTGCGGCGGCGGCATTTCCGATGGAGGCGGAAATGTCGAGGCTCGTGTACTCAGATTTGGGTGCACGTTAAAGAACCCCAGGTCGTCAAAATTTCCGGAGCCCTCCACTACGGCGTCTCTGAAAATCATATGGTGGTTTTGGGACGTTAAACCCCACAAATCCAGGCGCTGGTCCTGCCATATACTCGATGGCGCGCGCCGCGCTGTGTTGCTTTGAAGCATGCGCATTTCAGCGCGTCCGGCATCTTTCCGTCACGAAAAGATGGAGACGCAGTGTTGTCTGGGTAACGCATTTGAGCGAAATGCAGCAGGTCGCATTTCGCGCCGGTTGCCGTCGGGCCGCGCCAACAGACGCTGGTTGCGCCTGGCGTCAGACTATAGAGTGCTTTCGTTCTGCTGAAGTAGAGTCGCTGTGCCGAGCGTGCGCACGCGTCAATGCTCCATTGGAGTATAATGGGCCTTTCATGATGCGCTTGCGTCCATTTTTCAGCTCCACATATACCAAAGTTGGTGGTGTATGACGTCAATGGACGACCAAATATATGACTGGTGCAAACATGATAATCCTGACACGCGTGTCATGTAAGAACATGACAAGATACCACGCTCATAGCGTGCTCGCGGCTGTTTCACTAGCTCCACTTATACTAAATTTGGTATCACGAGACATGAATATATGACAAAGGTAAACGACACATCCAAACATGGTAATCATGACACGGATGTCATGTACGTTACATTTGTTTCTACCTCATAACGTTGTGTTGATGTGAATGTGACTTATCAACATTTATCATTCGTGCTTCGCATATCACCGATTCCCACTGTACGGGGGATCTGCCAATTTTCTGCGTTTCTGCTTATTCGTGATGGAGTTTAGTGTACGCAGATATTTGGTGCGCACAACGTTGTTGTGGAGTTTGCTGGTGAATGGAACAAACACGACGTAAACGTGTCTTCAACTGTCTGCAAGCCAGTTGGCTCGTCGGACAAAAGACTCTGCATTCATCAGCTTCCAGTTGAGTGGTGACGGCAACTGCGTCGCATTTCAGACTACTTTAATGATCTTACAATATGTATGGAATCGCAGTCTAACATTGCTAGTAGGGTTTTCCACTCCAACGTTTGTGCTTGTTCCCGGCATGTGCAATACGGTGAGTTCTCGAGCAGCTGCCCGATTGTTTTTTAGGGGTGAAGCTCCTTAAAGCGGCACCCGTTCGTTCCTCGTAGTTGTAGCTGTAGGGTGTAAGAAGGGTTACATTTTGACCTGCAAGGTGGTGCTGGTGGGAGATTCTTCTTGTGCTTTGTTGACCAATTAAAAGTTCGCGGCGTGCGCGTTCACTAAAAGCCGAATGCTCCCGTCTCTCATTCCCAATTAGCGGCCATTGGCATGTACAATCAGCACAAGAAAGGGTCACTACGTTATACTCGCTGGGTTTAATCTTTTTAGTTTTAAAAAGGTTTAGCGAGCGTTGAGCCGCAGTGCAATGAATACAGTGAACTAGTATATACCATCAACTCGAGGTGGTTAAAGGTGGGAAGTAGATACGAAGTGCAAGCCGTAAAAAGTGAAAGCCGAATTCTCCTGTCTCTCATTTCACATTAGCAGCCATTGGCTTGTGCAATGAGCACTATCTGACAGGAAAAGGTTGCAACGTTATACTCGCTGAGCATAAATTCCTTGGTTTTAGAAAGGTTTAACGAGCGTTGGGTCGCAGTGCCATGAATACAGTGAACTAGTATATACTATGAACTTGAGGTGGTTAAAGGTGGGAAGTAGACCCGAAGCGCAAGCTGTAAGAAAGTGTGCGTGGGCCACCTCTCGTTTAGTCCTTGGAATGTCCACTGAATGGCGGTGCTTCTATATGGGGAATATATGATGAAAAGATGCGAGATGGTGGTACTTGGATTGTTGAATAGATGGACAAACGGACACACAGACAGATGTATGGATGGACGCATGAACGGACGCAGGGGCGCATGCATGGAAGAAGCAAGGGACGGACGCAAGGACAGGCGCACGCATGGACGGGTGGGTGGACGCACGGACGGTCACACAGACTGACGCATGGACGGACGGAAGGAAGAACGAATGGACTGACGAATGCTTCGCCCCACTCTCCATCATTCACTCCGTGGATATGCGGCCATTTTTTTTCCAAAGACATTGTTGACTGCTGTGGTTTTATCAAAAAAAGACCTGTTCTTCTTTTTACACCGTATCATTTGACACTGTATGGTACTATGTAACCCCTTTTGTTACCTGCCTGCAGCCCCTCTTGCTGCTTTTGTCTTCACTGCAGGGACAGGTCTTTTTGCTGCTAAATGTTCATTTTTCACTATTCCGCAAATACCTATTTCGCAATAAATAACATTGAGTGGGTTTGTTCCCGTCTTGATACTGGTACTATCTCTCATTGGCTTTAACGTTCACGGCTGGGTGTGAAGACATCATGTGAAGAGAGTTCATTACATAAACACTGATATAGGCTTGCCAAGTAACGTATCACAAAACCCACCATTTGATTTCACAATTCATGTTACAGTAGACGTCTTAGAATGTAAACCCTGCTTCAATGTGTGTGTGTGTGTGTGTGTGTGTGTGTGTGTGTGTGTGTGTGTGTGTGTGTGTGTGTGTGTGTGTGTGTGTGTGTGTGTGTGTGTGTGTGTGGTGTGTGTGTGTGTGTGTGTGTGTGGTGTGTGTGTGTGTGTGTGTGTGTGTGTGTGTGTGTGTGTGTGTGTGTGTGTGTGTGTGTGTGTGTGTGTGTGTGTGTGTGTGTGTGTGTGTGTGTGTGTGTGTGGTGTGTGTGTGTGTGTGTTGGTGCGTGCGTGCGCGCGTGTGTGTGTGCGCGCGCTGTGTGTGTGGGTGTGAGAGAGAGAGGGAGAGAGATTCACTATTATGTATTGATTCTGGCGTGTAAACCTCACACTTTTGTTTCTTCTTGCAGCAATGCGATGCCTCACATACACCTTCGGTGGCATTCCCCTGCGCTAGCTTGATGGAAACAACAGTCCTGCGCAACTCGAGTCCTACACAAGTGGAGAAGTTTACCTTGTTTTTGTAATGATGACACAGACTGCCCTGTACTGGGAATTCGACATTTTTCCCACGGAAGACACAGAAAATGTTTGATGTATTATGTCACTCAGTTCGTGTTGGCAGGTGAACTCTACTATCTCTGCTCACACGCCGCCTCAAAAAAAGTCAGCAGTTCTCATGTATATCTGAGAAGTGCCGTTATGCGAAGCATGCAAAGGGAAGGTGACCGTGCTGCATTTTTTTATTGAGTGACACGTCATGAAAAGATGCTAGATATAAGTACAAATGTTAAACGCGCAGAAATATTTGAAGAGTTGCAGATGTTTATGTAAGCAGTTGTTTGCACATGCGTAACGATGCTATAGGCACCGTACACTGACCAGATGGAGCTGGGTTGCTCAAACTTCCCCATCTCAAAGTCTTTGAGATTCACCGTTAGGGCCACGCGGGAAATAGATGCATGCTCACGTCCCTCGTGTATCCCAGTCACAATCCGCCAACAGATGCAGGGCGCCAACCGTGCGCGTCATGTTCCATTTCCATTGAGGCCTTCACAAGGTTGCTTTTTTCAATCCGCGAGGCTATGTACTCTGGTGCTGCAGTCAGACTGGAAAACTCGATAGAACGGTTCCTGCAATGCCAAAAGCGTATATGAAGCCCTGACCCTCGCGAGGATGCTGGCACTGGACGCTGCTACATAAATCAGCTTCAGCGCATGAAAACTAACCACAATCCACGTTAATCCAAGGTGACGGCTGTATCAAAGAAGTATATATGTAATGGGTAGGCAGGGCTGCAACCACTATTGACATTTCACGAAGATTGGCACCTATTTCAAAAGCAGTGGCGAGACCTGGCGTAGCTCTGTGGTAAAATTGCCCGTAGCCACGCAGAATGTGTGGGTTTGATTTCAGATAGGACCGTGACATTTATTTTTTAGATTAGTCGGGTCGACGTTACCGATGTCAGGTATTTCTTGACACTCGCGCGTTAACACTGCCCATGTGTGTTCTTGTCGTTCCTCGGTAAACATCAAGTCCCAATCACATGTGGCACACACCCGCATACCATCTGGCAAATACCACGCCGAGAGTATGTGCCACTGGCTGACGGGACGTGTTTGATGACGTACACGACCAAATTGGGATATTAATCATGTCTTGACCAGCGCATCATATTCGTCAAACCATATTACCCTCTCATGCTAATTTTGGTTCACGCCTAGTTAAAGGGGTGACCACGAGAGCAACCGAACGTAAGCCGCTAGACAGACAGACAGACAGACAGACAGACAGACAGACAGACAGACAGACAGACACAGACAGACAGACAGACAGACAGACAGACAGACAGACAGACAGACAGACAGACAGACAGACAGACAGACAGACAGACAGACAGACAGACAGATAGATAGATAGATAGTAGATAGATAGATAGATAGACAGATAGATAGATAGATAGATAGTAGATAGATAGATAGATAGATAGATAGATAGATAGATAGATAGATAGATAGATAGATAGATAGATAGATAGATAGATAGATAGATAGATAGATAGTAGATAGATAGATAGATAGATAGATAGATAGATAGATAGATAGATACGTTCAAATTCGCTGGAGTTCCCTAAGAATGCTTCGCATTTGATAAGCATTTCTCTTCTTTAAAACTCGTCCACTCTGTTGTTACAAGCCCATAAAAAAGGCTCTTCCAAGGAGCTTAGGCCGTTTTTGAGCATCTGACAAGAATAAATATTCATTCCCCCAGGAGTAACTGGAGGAATAAGCATTTGCTCCTCAGAGAGTAACTTACGAAAATGCGAGAGTAACGGTCAAGACTAGCCCTTTGTCTTAGGAAAGCAACGGGTGGGAGCATTGGTTGGTTCTCGGGGAGCAACGGAGGAGTAACTGTCATAACCTGAAGGAGGAACTGAAACAAGAGCAATGGTTCGTCCGCCTACAGTTGCTGCTTTTAGCTGAGTAATAGGAGTGGCAATGCGATTGCTCCCGAAAGGAGCAACCTCTATAACCCCGTTGCTCCCTTTTGGCTTAGAGTTATTCGATCGCCTCTATTTAAATAAACTGTCTGAATGAGGTCTGGTCGTCTACCAGCCCTTCACCTAAGGTTTCGGGTTTTGTGTATACCAGCCCTTTATCTCTCGTCCGAACTTCGTCTGGCTTAGGCGGTCTCACAGAGATGATCAATGGTGCTGCTTCGATTGGGCCGTATGTGTTAGCACGTGAGTAGGACGATGGTAAATGACACATTCAACATGGTAATCATGACCGGAAGTCAAGTACGGCATCATTTACCTCCACCTGGTCACGTTGTCCTGATTTTAAAGTGACATATCACATTTCTCATTCGTGCTTCACATATCATCATTCCCACTGAACGTGCGATCTGCCAGTTTTTTTGTTAGAATTGAGAATATTCAACCTAATGCATAATTATTCTTCTAATGAGAGGAAGTACTCTGGCGCAGAGCAGCAGCATCGAGCGTGAAGCAGAGGTGCGAGCTCGTGACCTGTAGCAGGTGCATTGCCTAACCAGAAAGCAGCTCTACAATCAATCTCCTTTATAATATATTAGCGAGTTTGAGAGTTGGGGGCCCATAAAACTGGGTCCTCAAGCTTCGTTGCGGGGTTGCTCTTGCGTTCGCAGGAACATAATAGTTTGATAATTGGGTCAAACGCAGGCTGCATTGGATCAAACGCACGGGGCGCCACCCATGGCCAAATTCAAATTTATACGAGACGCGGGCCATACTACAGCATGGCTCGTGCTGCATTTGCTTCGTCGTGCGGGTGATCCAAAACGCCTTGGCTCCTCAACCTTCAGCACTGTGGAGGCTACTGGGCCGCTAAGCCAATAAAAACGGCAATTAGCCTCTCCACGTTTATTCATTCGTGCCATGTCGTCTTCTAAACGTCTTCACGGCATCTGCTCGCTGATTTGTCTATACAAACTCATCGTAGATGAGGCCTAGTTTGATAACTTGAAAATACAGTAAAAACTGTTGAAACCATCAGTCCACACCAGGAACTTGAAGCGTGGATTTGTTGTTCTGCATCCTGAAGCTCGGTACGCGCTTATCCCGGCGGATACCTTCACTTTGTGCCCATTTCTCTGCGATGTTTATCGGTGTTCTCGTATAACTGCTTCTCCTTCGACGCGTTCCGTCGCGTGTCCCGCTGCAATATTTTCTTTCTCTCTTTTTCGTTTTTAACGAAGGAGGATTTGACGCGCACGAAACGCTGGGCCGTGTTGCATGTCCGATGTTTGAAGATGCAGCGTTCTTGGTCTGGTGACGCAGCCCAAGCCGTGCCTCGGCGCCTTAGTCTTAGCGTGTCAGGCTAAGCAAGCAACATATCTCGCTAATAACGACAGCACGTACCTGATGTTTTATCCTCAGAGTAAAATGAAAGAAATCGATGGTGAATTTCACCAATCATTAGTTCCTTCCAGCGCAGTGGGAGTGTAGCAAGAGCAAGTTCGGATCAAAGCGAGCGGTCGCTTTTGCACGGATGCTGCAATCTTGATTTGGAAATGCAGTTACCGGGGGTAATAGACACAATTTCGTGCGCACGACCTAAATGCAAACAACAAACGTATTACATAGTGATGTCGCGTATCATACACCAAACAAACACCAATTTTTGCCCACCCGGCCAATTTTAGGGCACCTAATATATCTGGGACTATGCTTTTCTGCACAAGTATGTGGCTTGCTTACACCCCATAGCTTTGGTAGTGCTGAACCAAAAGGTTTGGGCCTTGGGTCAGCAAGAACGCAAGAGCCCAAGATTGGCTTGAGTTCTGCACATGCACCCTGGTGCGTCGCAAGCTTCTTGGGTCCCCAACCTTTTCGGAGCCCCAATTTTCAAACTGCCTATTTTGTTTTACGTCCCTAAATCACTATATGTTTAAGAGGAATGCCATAGTGGAGGACTCCGGCAACACCGACCATCTGGTCTTCTTTCACGTGTGAGGACACCTCACAGTATACGGGTCTCTCCCTATTCGCCTCCACGAAATGCAACCTCTTCTGCTAGGATTGAACCCTCAACCTTCAGTTCAGCAGCCGATCACCGCAATCATTGATACAGCGTGGGTGCTTACTTTTCTCAAATAAAATTGTGAGGAGTTACTGGGCTCCATTTAAAACAGCGGCCTCACTGTTCAAAAACTATACAAAATTAGTCGAGTCGTATTTGCATTCAGTTCGCTTTCATCGCTGGGCAATTTGTGATAAATTTGGTTAGATAATTCATAGTTCTACACCCTTATTATCACAACACCTAAATTTCTTCGTTTTCTGCCGGATCATGTAGTAGACGTATTCCTTGAAGATACCAACCTACGCCCGCAAGAAAGATGTTAATGAAATTTCAAGGCTGCCTGGTTGCGGTGCCCCTTTGGGAGGGATCGGTGTCGTTTAGAAATGACGCGAACGCATTAGGATAGGAGGGAGATTTGACGCGTTGAAACACGTCATATACATTATAACATCATCCTCAGTGAAGCCTTGGTAATTTTCAATTAATAATAATTTGGTAAGTCTTGCTTCAAACGTTCTCAGGCTGCATGCACTGTTGTCATACAACTACGGCTATTGTCGTGGCGGCAGACGTAACTCTACACTATTGGAGCTGCTCCATCGTTGCGCCACTAAAACAATCGGCCCGTGTACTTGACGCTGAATAAGCAACCTGCATACTAGCTCCGTGCGGCGCTATCTTACCCTGTCACGCCGAAATGTCATGGCTTAACGCAGACAACAACCGTGTGCTAGATATTTATCAACAGGCTTGAAGAAAGCGAACGTGAGTAGCAACAGCGCACGCGCGAGTGCATGCTGAAGTAGTCTGCTTAGCAAAAAAAACAAATATTAGGAGGTTAACACAACAAAGCGCACACGCTTTACGGAGTGCATCTAGACGGTGCGTTGTTTGCGGTTGTCACGCTGGAGGAGTGTTAAATCGCTCTCCTTGAACAACATATTCAGTGCAAATCCACCAACCGGACGAAAAGGAGGGGAGCTGAGAGTGTCGGTACTCACAGTGCAAAATGTGGTAGCGGTGAAACCCGGCCTCACGAAGCTTTCGAGCCAGGAAGCACCTGTGGACCCTTCTGGAAGAGGCCTGGTCAAGGACAGCGAGCAGACAGCAGAACACAATGAGGAGTACGCTGAACGTTTTCGGTGCCGGCATTTGGATGCGTCGACGAAGGCATGTAAGCGGCGCTTGTTACACTCTGTATATGCGCAGCTACGGCAACACCAATGTCACGCCGAACGTGTCCACGCTTACATCGCATCACCAAACATCGTCTACTTGTGGCTACGACTAAGATGTCCAAACGTCATCCGCCTACAGCATCGTTAAGTGGGCGTCCCTAACAAGAGAGTGTTTAGCACGTAGATGCCCAGCCTCTGCCTTTGGAGCACTTAAGAGTCACCTTGCCCGGTAATGTTCTATATAATGTATTTTCGGTAGGTAGCGCGCATGCGCGATCGGGCGGCACAAATGATCGGCTGATCAAATAACACGCTCGTTCGCTGGCAGCCAACAAACGGCATAAAAAAGGTCCCACGAATGGTCTCTCCCGGGGCTCAAGCAAAAAAACAAAACACTATGATCAAAGGAAAGAGTGACAGGATTACTTCGCCTGCTTTCATGTCATTACGCATGTACTGAATTTCATTGCGCGTACACTGTATAGGCGCTCTCTAAAGAAAAAGTAATGAGTAGAAGCCAGCTTTACCTGCGCTCCAAAATTTATTTTAAGGCTGCAAAAATAGGCAGGCAGAAAAAAGGTTTAAAGCCCCAAAATCTCATATAACACCACAATATATATTTCTAAAATAAAATATTTGAACAAATGCGTGCCTGACATCTCATCACCTTTATCATCATCATCATCATCAAATCAGATAAAACTTTATTTTCGCTTCAGACAATACAGCGCATTGTCACTGCGAAAATAGGGGACCAGAGAAAAAAAGCTGCGCTTGCGCAGCTTGACTAAGCTCTGGTCACCCGTACTGCAGTAGTGACAGGGCAAAACAACTAACAAGTCTATATAGCCACAGCATATACAATGCGCTTAGTAGTTAGAAAAGTAGTTATGCAGACTACGGTGTTCTAATGAAAAAAAAACATCAATGTATGTTTTAAGTTACAATCGCTTTAGTAAAACCAGCTACTGTAAATATACAAACATGAGTAGTTCTAATACATTTTCATAAACAGATCTAGTAGGGTTTTGTTAGTAAAGTTAAGAACGTCAACATTTCTTTGTTCTAGTTCATTTATTGTGGTTGCTAGTACATGATCAAGTTTTTCTTTCCCATAATGGGTGCGCGAGAAAGGAACGTGGTATGGTGGGTGATACCTGTAAGGATAGGAAATTGTATTTGCTCGAAGATTTGCAATTTCTTCGAATAGCTGTGTTCCTTCTAATGTGGCATTTTTGTATATTCTCAGTAGTTTATGCTTGTATATGCAGTGAATCTTCATAATTTTATGTTTGTGGAATAAAGGTTCTGTGTGTTCTAGAAACGAGACGTTTTCACTTGAACGAAGTGCTTTTTTCTGGACCAAGAATATTTGCTGTAAGTTTGATAATGTTCTGTTTCCCCATATTAGCGCGCAATAATATAAGTGAGAGTTGAAGAGCGCGAAATATATCATTCTTTTAATGCTAACAGAAAAAGTGTGACGGTTTCAGCCTAATACACCGGCTGCTCTGCCCAAATCCGGCACTAAGGTTCTCACATGTTCATTCCAGGACATATTTTCTGAAGCAATTACACCAAAAATCTCAATATTTTTGTCGATATTGATTTGAAATGGCTCAAGAGTTATATAATCGTCGATGCTTCTTAAAATGCCCGGGGCACGGAACAACACACATTTAGTTTTGGATTCGTTTAAGGTAAGCCTATTGAACTTGCACCAGATCTGTAAGTTATGACAGAATGTATCACCCTTTCGTATTATGGTCTCCAAGCCTCTTCCCTCAAGAATATCGAGCAATCGTCGGCATATATAATATATTTACAATCCTCATAGATTCTTACAATAGCATTAATATAGAAAAGGAAGAGATTCGGTCCTAGTATGCTACCCTGAGGAACCCCATATTCAATAGGCCTAAGGCGTGATTTACATTTATTTAGTTCAACGTATTGGTAGTGCGTTTTCAAATAAGATTTATTAAGTTGTAACACTGTCCTACGTAACCCATAATGTTCTAACTTTTCAAATAAAATTTAGTGGTTTACCCGATCGAAAGCTTTACTAAAATCTAGAAATATACCCATTATCACGACCTTATTTTCAAAGTTGTGTAATATTTCCTCTGTTTGAACATCTGTCTACGACAAGTAAGCAAAAAATTGTTTAGGTTTATGTTGGTCAAAGGCACCAACAAAGTAGCTTAGCCGGGCTTTTTTCTCGCACGGTTCACAAACCATGTTCTCTCCTTTTTTTTTGTCCAGCACAATTAGTCAGTGTCCACCGTCAAATAAAAAAGCCCTTTATATTTTTCGACATGGCTGCGAAGGTCAGCACAAGAACAAAAAGCGAAACCTTGAAAATGGTCTTTTTAAACATAGAGACAAGTGTACACTGTCGAATGAACAAGCTCTTGGGGTTTCTTTCTTATTGACTTGGCAGAGAATAGCAGCACCGGAGCAAATAGCGAAACTGCTAAAATGGTCTCATTACACGGTGAGTCAAATATACACAGTAAAATGAACAAGCTCATGGGATTTTTTCTTATTGCCTTGGTGGATAAAGGCAGCACACGTGCAAATAGCGATACTGCTAAAAGAGTTCTTTTTAATGGTGAGGCAAGTGCACACCGTCGAATGAACACACGCCTGAGTTCCTTTCTTATTATCTTGGTGGAGACAGGTAGGACAGGAGCAAATAGAGAAACTGCTGAAAAGGTCTTTTTAGATGGTGAGTCACGTGCACACCGTCGAATGACAAGCTCCTGCTTTTCTAATTTTCTTGGCAGGGGAAGGCAGCACAGGAGCAAATAGCGATACTGCTAAATGTGTTTTTTACGTGGTGAGCCAAGTACCCACCGTCGAATTAACACAATCCTGGGTTTCTTTCTTATTAGCTTGGTGGAAACAGGTAGGACAGGAGCAAATACAGAAACTGATAGAAGGGCCTTTTGATAGTGAGTCACGTGCACACCGTCGAATGAGCAAGCTCCTCTGTTTCTAATTTTCTTGGCAAGAGAAGGCAGCACAGGAGCGAATAGCGATACTGCTAAAAGGGTTTTTAGGTGGTAAGGCAAGTGCACACTGTCGAATGAACACACTCCTTGGTTTCTTTCTTATTAGCTTGGTGGAGACAGGTAGCACAGCTGCAAATACAGAAACTGCCAGAAGGGTATTTTTAGATAGTGAGTCACGTGCACACTGTCGAATGAACAAGCTCCTGGGTTTCTAATTTTCTTGGCAGGGGAAGGGAGCACAGTATACTGCTAAATTAGTGATGCTGCTAAAAGGGTTTTTAGGTCGTAAAACAAGTGCACACCGTCAAATGAACAGAATCCTGGGTTTCTTTCTTATTATCTTGGTGGAGAAAGGTAGGATAGAAGCAAATAGGTAATCTGCTCAAAGGCTTTTTTATGGTGAGTCACGTGCACACCGTCGAATGAAAAACTACTGGATTTCTTATTTTCTTGGCAGGAGGCAGCACAAGAGCAAGTAGCGATACAGCTAAAAGGATTTTTAATGGCGAGGCAAGTGCACACAGTCGAATTAACACACTCCTGGATTTCTTTAATAGCTTCGTGGAGAAAGGTTGGACAGGAGCAAATAAAGAAACTGCTAAAAGGGTCTTTTTAGATGGTGAGTCAAGTACACACCATAGAAAGAACAAGCTCCTGGGTTTCTTATTTTCATGGCAGTGAAAGGCAGCGCAGGGGCAAATAGTAAACTGCTAAAAGGGTTTTCAGAACGCACAAGCTCCTGGGTTTCTTATTTTCATGGCAGTGAAAGGCAGCGCAAGAGCAAATAGTAAACTGCTAAAAGGGTTTTTTAGATGGTGAGGCAATGTGCACACCGTCAAATGAACACGCTCCTGAGTATCTTATTAGCTTGGTAGAGAAAGCAGGACAGGAGCAAATAGAGAGGCTGCTAAAAGGGCCTTTTTAGATGGTGAGTAACGTGTACGCCGTCCGAGTGAACAAGCTACTGGTTTTCTTACTTTATGGCAAGAAGGCAGCGCAGAAGCAAATAGCGATACTGCTACAAGGTGTTTTTAGATGGAGAAGGCAAGTGCACACCATCGAATAAACACACTCCTGGATTTCTTGCTTATTAGCTTGGTGGAGACAGGTAGCGAAGGATCACGTAGTGAAAGTGCTAAAAGCGTTCTTTCCAGATGATGAGTCAAGTGCACACCGTGAAATGAAACAAGCTTCTGGTTTCTTCTTGTTTGGCAGAGAAAGGCGGCACAGGAGCAAATAGCGATACTGCTAAAAGATCTTTTTAGATGGAGAGGCACGTGCACACCATCGAATGAAAACGCTCCTGAGTTTCTTTATAGCTTGGTGGAGAAAGTAGGACAGGAACAAATAGAGAAAACTGCTAAAATGGTCTTTTTAGATGGTGAGTCACGTGCAGACCGTCGAATGAACTAGCTCCTAGTTTCTTATTTCTTGGCAGGAAAAGGCAGCGCAGGAGCAAATAGCGATACTGCTACAAGGGTGTTTTAGATGGAGAGGCAAGTGCACACCGTCTAATAAACACACTCCTGGATTTCTTTCTATTAGCTTGGTGAAGACAGGTAGCAAGCATCAAGTAGTGACAGTGCTAAAAGCGTCTTTCCACATGGCGAGTTCAAGTGCACATCGTGGAATGAACAACCTCCTGGGTTTCTTATTTTTTTTTTTGGCAGAGAAATGCAGCACAGGAGCAAATATCGATACTGCGAAAAGAATCTTTTTAGATGGTGAGGCAAGTGCACACCATCGAATGAACACGCTCATGAGTTTCTTCATTAGCTTGGTGGAGAAAGGTAAGACAGGAGCAAATAGAGAAACTGCTAAAAGAGTATATTTAGATAGTGAGTCACGTGCACGCTGTCGAAAGAACTTGCTCCTAGGTTTCTTATTCTCTTGGCAGGGGAAGGCAGCGCAGGAGCGAACAGCAATACTGCTAAAAGGGGGTTTTCGGATGGAGAGGCAAGTGCACACCATAGAATGAACACGCTCCTGAGGTTCTATTGTATTAGCTTGGTGGAGAAAGGTAGCACAGGATCAAATAGCACAGTGCTAAAAGCGCCTTTTCAGATGGCGAGCCAAGTGCACTCCGTGGAATGAACAATCTCCTGGGTTTCTTATTTTCATGGCAGAGAAAGGCAGCACAAGAGCAAATAGCTAAACTGCTAAAAGGGTCTTCTTAGTTGGTGAGTCAAGCGTACACCGTGAAATGGACATGCTCCTGGGTTTCTTTCTTATTAGCTTGGCGGAGAAAGGCAGCACAGGAGCAAATAGCGGAGCCGTAAAAGCGTTTTTTAGCATGGTGAGTAAACGTCTACTGCCCAATGAATACGAAGACCATGAATTGAAGACCACGAAAAGGGTCATTTTAGCATGGTTAGTCAAGTGTACACCACCGAACGCACAGGCTGCGAGGCCTCCTTCTTTGTGGTCTGGTTAAGAAGGACCGCACACGAGCGAATAGCGCAACTGTTGAAGGGGTCCTTTAAGCATGATTATTGAGGTATTGATTGATTTGTGGTGTTTAACGTCCCAAAACCACTATTTGATGATGAGAAACGCCGTAGTGCCTTCAATACGGCAATTCTGACCACCTGGGGTTCTTTAACGGGCACCCACATCTGAGTACACGGGCCTACAACATTTCCGCCTCCATCGGAAATGCAGCCGCCACAGCCGGGATTTGAACCCGCGACCTGCGGGTCAGCAGCCGAGTACCTTAGCCACTAGACCACCGTGGCGGGGCCTTTTAGCATGATGAGTCAAGTGTCCAATGTAGAATGGACAAGCTGGTGGGTCTGCTTCTTTTCAGCTTGGTTCAGAAATACACCACAACAGCAAGTAGGAAGACCAATGAAATGTTCATTTTAGAAAGGTTACTCAAGTGTACACCGCCGAATGTACAGGCTGCAAGGCCTCCTTCTTTTCGACTTCGCTACGAAGGGCAGCACAGGAGCTAATACCGAGACTGTTAAAGGGGTCTTTTCAGCATGGTAAGTCAAGTTTCCGCTGTCAAATGAACAAGCAGTTGGGTCTGGCTGTTTCTGCCTTTGGTAAGAAGTGCAGCAAGGAGCAAATGACCACTTTAGTGGTCGTTTTACCATGATGAGTTCGGTGCCCCCTGTCGAATAAACAATCTACTTAGTTTCTTTCTTTTGGGCATGGCTGAGAAGAGTGGCACAGGAGCAAATTGTGGGACTGTCTAAAGGGTCCTTTTAGCAAGATGAGTTAAGCATACACCATTGAACAAGCTCCTAGGTCTCTTTCTTTTGCGCATGGCTGAGAAGGGCAGCACAGGAGTAAACAGCGAGACCACGAAAAGTGCTCCTTAGCCTTGAATAAACCGGGGATTAGCCCCGGTTTATTCAAGGCTAAGAACAGGACTGAGATGACTGGCGGAATATGGGAGAGACCTTTATCCAGCAGTGAAAGTAGTCATGCTCATTATGATGATAATGATGATGAATCCGCATGCTCAATATCTACTCTGTCTGTGAACATCTTAAGAGGCCTCTTACTAGGCTTGAGCATTTCGAGCAGGCAGGAGAAATACTTGCACTGGGCACACATAAACTAGCCGGCGAATATCTACAAAGCTAGGCTTCTAGAATGCGATGAAATGTGAGTTCGAAAGCCCCTTGACCTTCATCACACTGGCACACTCCAACATGGCTGAAGTCCCCGCAGGGGCGCCTGCGCAAGTAGGCGTTTGGTGTGTAGCGACACCACGGACCCGAGCTACCGGGGTAGTTTCGGCTCCCTCCCACGCCTAGCCGTGCGTGGCTTTGCCGTGTCCGGGGAAAAGGGGATCCTGGGGGTTGAGCCAATGCTGGGTGATTGGACCTTTAAGGCCTCCCGGCAGAGGCAACACACCCGTTTGGCCCCGGATTCACGTAGACGGCACCCCTGGGCAGACCCACCCAGGGGAAATCGGCAGTCACCTTTTCCTATCTCTCTCTTCCTTCATCTTAGTCTTTTTATCGTCTTTGAATGTATCCTGTCTTCTTCTCTCTTCCATTGACTTCCGATTTTTCCTGGCGGCAAGGGTTAACCTTGTGTAATTGCTCAATTTTGAGTAGTTATATTTGGTTATAGTGGCAATGTACGGCTGGCGTCTGCAGCCTTATGCTGTAAGGTGCTTCAGCGTCCCCCGGTTGGACTCCATTGTGGGTGGTCGCCATTCCTGCCGAAAAAAAGTACACTACTATGGGAACACCTGCATTTCCTCATCTCCTAGATCGTCTTCCGCTTAAGAGGGGACGCACCGATGAAATATCAATTTTCAGCCAATCCAGACAATGCTTTCCAAAATTCACTGTAGTGCACAGCGAAAAGCCAGCAAAACAAGCCAGAGCCATATCTCCATTTCTTGTTGCTAAATCTCTGACTGAGCTCTTTGGCCCAGGATACAAGGTTACAAAGATGGCCAGCGGAGACCTTCTCCTTGAGCGGCGTGAAAAACACCACTATGAAAAACTTGGCAGTCTCGTAGCATTTGGTAATATCCCAGTATCTGTTTCGCCTCATAGATCAATGAACACCTCACCCGGAGTTGTTTCAGAAGCAGACCTTCTTGAAATGTCTGAACAGGAACTGCTTGAAGGGTGGAAAGAGCAAAATGTCACGGATGTGAAACGAATCGTCATCAGACACGACAAGAAAAAAAATACCTATCAAACATTTAATACTCACTTTTGCATCTAGCACACTGCCTTCATCTATAGACACAGGCTACATCAAACTCTCTGTCTGTCCCTACATTCCCAATCCAAGACGGTGTTATAAATGTCAACGATTTGGTCATGGCTCGCAGAACTGCCGGGGTTAGGAAACTTGTGCAAGATGTGGTACCACGGCCACACATCTGATAACTGTGTTACTACGCCTCACTACGTGAATTGTGATGGGAAACACGCCGCGTATTCGCGTTCGTGTCCTAACTGGAAGAAAGAAAAACAAATAATCACTCTTAAAGTCAAAGAAAACATCACATTCAAAGAAGCAAGACGAAGAGTGTCGCCATTTTACGGCGCAACATATGCTGATGCGGCGCGTCAGGGGGCAACGCCGCACCAGCCCTCGCCACCCCTTCGGCCAGCGCAGAGCAAGCCGTCGGCAGTGGCGCCTGCCCCCAAGGCGGCAGTAGTTCAGTCTACTGCGCCTTCAAGCAAATTGAGGCCGGAGACTCCAGGGTCCTCTGGTCTCAAGGCCTCACCTCACCAGGCGAGGCCTAAAATTCGAACCACCAGCTCGCATGTGCGGGCATCCAGTGCCTCTGAGGAGGCTATGGATACAACGGTACTCTTGGTACCGAAAGAGCGGCGCGCCTCCTTGGAGCGTGCCAAGAAAAGTAAAAAACCAATAACGGGGCCGGACGACCGTCCTGCCACCTAAAATAACAAGCTCATTCTAACACAGGACACTCTCTGTACACACAGCAGCATCTCTCCTGTTAATATGCAGACGGAAATATAACAGTGGAACATCCGAGGCCTTCTTCGAAACTTTGATGACTTACAAGAACTCCTCCATGAATACAATCCAAGAGTGCTGTGTGTACAAGAGACACACTTAAAACGAACAAACACAAACTTTTTACGTAAGTACGTAATCTTCCGAAAGGATAGAGATGATGCCATGCCACCATCCAGTGGTGTAGCGGTTGTAGTTAGTCAAGGGATAGCATGCACACAATTACCCCTTAAAACTTCCCTCGAGGTGGTGGCTGTCCGAGCAGTTATTCTAAACAAACTTGTCACTGTCTGCTCTTTGTACATACCTCCGCACCACCGTCTTGAAAAACTTCAATTCTAGTCTTTAATAGACGAACTACCTGAACCTTATCTGGTCCTTGGGGACCTGAACGCACATAATGGTCTGTGGGGTGACTCTCGCTGTCATGCACGAGGTCGTCTCATTGAACAATTTCTCATTTCATCAGGTGCTTGTCTGTTGAATAAAAAAGAGGCAACATACTATAACCTTGCCAACAAAAGTTACTCTTCCATAGACCTGAGTATCGCATCTCCTTCACTTGTACCAATGCTTCAGTGGAAAGTCATAAAAAATCCATACGGAAGTGATCCCTTTGCTTTTTTTTTGAGTACACCAATAATATATGAATATCCTCCACATGTTCCCAAATGGCTGGTAAACAAAGCCAACTGGGAATAATTTCAAAAGCTTACTCACTTAAATTGGACTGACATATGCGGATTAGGCATAGATGAAGCTGTGCAGTACTTCACGGCCTTTCTTACTGACGCAGCAGCCAAGTGCATTCCACAAACGTCTTGACTGCCCGGCAAACGACATGTCCCGTGGTGGAACACTGAGTGTCAGAATGCGCGAAAGGAACAGAACAGGGCATGGAGGTTGCTACGGAATTCGCCGACGGCGGAAAACCTTGATAGCTTTAAGAAAATAAAATCTCCAGGCAGGGGAACGCGTCGGCAGGCCAGAAGAGAAAGTTGGCACAAGTTTTTATCAGGGATAAATTCATATACACAAGAGGCCAAAGTCTGGAACATGGTTCGTGGGGTGACAGGAAGAAAAGTACACTCACTCCCACTCGAAAACACTTGGAAGATCAGGCAAACTTCCTCGGTGCACACTTTGAACGGGTATCCAGCTCGTCCCACTATACTGACACTTTCCGGAAATACAGAACAAGAATAGAAAAGCAGAAACTCGAACACAAAACCACTAGATACGAGGCATATAACCAAGCTTTCAGTCTAGCTGAGCTCCAAACATCTCTAAACTCCTGCAGTACTTCTGCCCCAGGTTCTGACCGGGTGGTGTATGAAATGTTAAAAAACCTACCAGCAGAAACACGAAAAACCCTACTCTGTTTGTACAATGCTATCTGGTTTTGTGGCACTATCCCTATCTCCTGGAAAGAGGCTATTATTATTCCCATTTTGAAAGAGGGCCAAGCCCCTTCTTTAGTTTCAAGTTATAAGCCTATTGCACTTACAAGCTGCTTGTGCAAAGTCTTCGAAAAAATGATAAACTGCCGACTTGTACATATCCTTGAAACAAACAATTTGCTCGACCCATTTCAGTGCGGGTTTCGGGAAAGTAAATCCACCACAGACCACCATGTTCGTATCGAGGCCCAGATCAGAGACGCCTTCGTCCATAAACAATGTTTTCTCTCTGTGTTCCTCGATATCGAAAAAGCTTATGATACAACATGGCTAAGAGACATGTCTCACCTTGGTGTGCGCGGAAGAATGTTTCACATAATCGAAAGTTACCTGTCAAACCGGACATTCCGTGTCCGTGTAGGCAGTGTTCTCTCCCAAACATTTGTCCAGGAAACAGGCGTGCCACAAGGTGGTGTACTTAGTTGCACATTTTTTATTATCAGAATGAATTCCTTGCACTTGTCCATCCCCAGCAATACGTTCTATTGTATATATGTCGACGACGTTCAGCTTGGCTTCAAGTCATGCAACTTGGCAATGTGTGAGCGGCAGGTTCAGCTGGGTTTAAACAAGGTCTCCAAATGGGCAGATGAAAACGGATTTCGACTTAACCCACAAAAAAGCACGTGTGTCTATTCTCTCGAAAGAGAGGCATGCACTCAGAACCCGACATTGAACTGAACGGTCAACGTCTGTCTATTAATACGGAGCATAAATTCTTAGGATTAATCTTGGACAAGTTGACCTTCGTACCGCACATCAAGTATTTAAAAACAAAATGTTTAAAAGCCATGAATGTTATAAAAGTATTGTCACGTACTACTTGGGGTAGTGATAGAATATGCGTCATGAATCTGTATCGAAGCCTCATTCGCACCCGCTTAGATTATGGGGCCGTTGTTTATCAGTCTGCAACTCAAAGTGCTTTGAAGATGCTGGACCCCGTGCACCATTTGGGCATCCGCCTTTCTACGGGTGCTTTTCGCACCAGCCCCGTAGAAAGCCTTTACGTTGAGTCAAATGAGTGGTCGCTGCATCTGCAGAGAACTTACATGTCCTTTGTTTATTTCCTTAAGGTGAAAGCAGACAAGAAGCACCCCTCATACTCTACTATTAATGATTTGTCGAGCTCAATTCTGTTTCAAAACAGGCCTTCGATGAGGCAGCCCTTCTCAGTTCGCCTGAAGGGTCTAGCTGAGGAAACTGGAGTCTCACTTGAACGCAGTTTAATGGCTCCTGTAGCACTCCCGCCACCGTGGCAATGGCAGACTATAGACTGTGATGTGTCTTTTCTAGAAGTTACAAAGCATGCGCCTATTGCCCATATTCGAACATACTTCCTCGAACTTCAACACAAATACACACGTCCTGAGTTTTTTACAGATGCCTCCAACTCTAACTCCTCTGTGTCCTACGCTGCTGTCGGCCCATCCTTTTCAGATGCTGGCCCTCTACATCCAGGCACAAGTATCTTCACAGCGGAAGCCTATGCGATACTTGTGGCAGCTAAACACATCAAACAATTACAAATACAAAAAGCAGTAATTTATACAGACTTCCTTAGGTAACGGCTCTGCACAGTTCTCAAAAACAAAAAAACCCGGTCCTTGTCTCACTTTACTCCATATTGTGCACACTCTACACACTCAAACGACATGTTGTAGTGTGCTGGGTGCCAGGGCACCGTGAGATTTAAGGCAACGTGAGGGCGGATCAGCTCGCTGCATCTGTTCACAAAAGCACTGCCACTACACCCATACCAATCCCGGCCCTTGATCTTAAGCCGTCTCTCAAACGAAACCTCAGGGTATACTGGCAGAGCAAGTGGGATACACACACACAAAACAAACTACACGTTATTAAACCATACCTTGGTCATTGGCTGCCCGTATCAAAATCGCGTCATACAGAGGTAATACTAACGAGACTTAGGATAGGATACACATACACGACACACACATATCTTTTGTCCGGCGCCGATCCACCATTGTGCGACAGATGTGGTGAAGCATTAACAGTCCTTCACACGTTAATCCAGTGCAAACACTTAAAACTCTAAGAAAACAACATTTTCCATTACCCTACCGACAACATATACCTTTACACCCTGCAATGTTCGTCAGGTAGGGAACCGCTTTTAGTCATAAATCCTTGTTAGCGTTTTTAAAAGCCTTCATAGTTTTTATGTCATATACCCGGGCATTCCGTAGCACAACCTCTCCAGAGAGGTTTTGCTGCGGTGGCTACCACGAAAGCACTTGCCTACGGCCCTTGGACGCAAGGGTACGAACGAGTGAGGCACTTGTGCTAATGCCAGACATGTCCACCATCGTTTTTTCATTATCACCAACTTTTGTCACCTATTCACACCACACACACCTTTCACGGCATGGTCATGATTTTATTACTTGTATGTTTTTACCCCGCCTTGTTGCGAGGAACTTTATGGCCCTTATACGAGCAGCTAATCACAATCATTGTCCACATTCTTGTCACCTTGAACTTGCGCTCTTTGGCCATCAAATGGCACTTGCGCCAAAAAAACACCATAAATCATCAACATGGCTGAAGTAACGCACAATAAAAATTGGTCAGCGTACATCAAAGTAGTACGATCAACAAACATGGACAAAAATGAACATGCTCTGAAAAACGGAGAAAGCGTCAGAAACAGTAGAAGAGGAAACTTGTGATAGGCAAAAATTCAGATGTATGCTCTAAGGGACAACGAAGTCAAAATTACTACCAATATGGATAGGATAGTTAATTAGCGGAGGAGTTTTACAGAGATCGCTACAGTGGCCGGGACAACCAAGACTTTATTACTGTTAGAACTAGCAGTAACCCAGATGACACCCCACCAGTAATGATAGAAGAAGTCAGAAAAGCGTTGAGAGCATGCAAAGAGGCAAGCTCCTGGTGAAGATCAGGTAACATCAGATCTGCTGAAATATGGAGGACAGATTGTGTTGAAAAACTAGCCAACCTGTTTACGAGATGTCTCCTGACGGGAGGAGTACCAGAGTCTTCGAAGAACGCTAACATCTTCTTAATACATAAGAAAGGGGATGACAAGGACTTGAAAAATCACAGGCCGATCCGCTTGCTCTCTGTAGTATACAAGCTATTTACAAAGGTAATTGCTAGCAGAGTAAAGAAAACAGATAGATAGATAGATAGATAGATAGATAGATAGATAGATAGATAGATAGTAGATAGATAGAGAGATAGATAGATAGATAGATAGATAGATAGATAGATAGATAGATAGATAGTAGATAGATAGATAGATAGATAGATAGATAGATAGATAGATAGATAGATAGATAGATGATAGATAGATAGTAGATAGATAGAGATAGATAGATAGATAGATAGATAGATAGATAGATAGATAGATAGATAGATAGATAGATAGATAGATAGATAGATAGATAGATAGATAGATAGATAGATAGATAGATAGATAGATAGATAGATAGATAGATAGATAGATAGATAGATAGATAGATAGATAGATAGATAGTAGATAGATAGATAGACACGGTGACACTTGCCTAAGTTCACTAAGATATGCTTTGCGTTTAATACAAGGAAAATCTGCCCTCGTTGTTCCTTTTTTTTTTTCTTATGGGTTACGCTCCTTATGCCGTGGGTCGTGCGTCCGCGATGTATGTAGTAATAGGTAGCCGCCTCCCTGGCTGTACTTGAAGATTGGCACGCGCGCACTCATTTGATATGAGGAGAAAACGCGAGCGCGCGCTAATCATTAAAAAAAGATAGTTTTGTTTCTGATGAAATAACCTACAGAGGTGACTTAATCTCCAATAAAGCTTGCCTTGAATTTGATGCTAACTAAAAAAACTTGTGTTATTAACACGCACTTTGAGCCCTATCTCACTATAAAGGGTTGCCACGTTGAAATCGCTGGCCGTAACCTCCTTGGTTTCACCTAGATTTTGTGAGGGTTGAGCCGCAGTGCCATGAACTAGCAGGGGTGAAAGGTTTGATCTATACACGAAGCGCAGGCCGTAAGAAAGTGCATGCGTGGCACTCTCTAGTCCGCCCGTGCCACCTCTCGTTTAGTTCTTAGAATGGTTAATGAATAGCGGTAATTCTATATAATTAAAACATGCGAGATGGTGGTACTTAGAGTTATCACTATATGGGCGGATGGATGGGCAGACGCACCGACGGATAGACAGACAGATGCATGGACGAACAGACGCACGAACAGATGGACGAACGCTAGGATGAACGGGCGGACGGACGTACGCGCAGATGAATGGACACATGGACGGACGCACGAACTGATGGCCAACGCATGGACGCACGGATGAACGCACAGATGGATGTACGTACGGACGAACGCATGGATGGTCATACAGAGCGAAGCAGGAACGAACGGATGGACGAAAGCGCGGAAGAACTCACGGATGCTTCGCCCCACTCATCATCATGCACTCCATGAATATGCAGTGATTTTTTTACTTCGTATCGAGCAAGACCCAGGACGATCTTGCCTGCATTTTGTGTGCGTTGATGTTCACGTCATGTTCGCATTGTGCTGATGCCAGCCACGACAACACATCACCTGTATTTAGTGCGTCGTCCATTAGATGAGTTCCAGGGGTGTGACGCTGTGCATCGTTGTAACAACACCTTGTTCTTGCTAGCCTTTTTAAAACGTGCACACATATAGGAATAGGTGCATAGAAACAAGTACAAAGAAACAGGCAGTACGAAACCACGGACCATCTCCCCGAAGGGTACCCTGATGGAATGCGAAGCAGCAGCATTGCCCACGGCGTTGACCCGATTTAAGGCAACGTGAGGGCGGATCAGCTCGCTGCATCTGTTCACAAAAGCACTGCCACTACACCCATACCAATCCCGGCCCTTGATCTTAAGCCGTCTCTCAAACGAAACCTCAGGGTATACTGGCAGAGCAAGTGGGATACACACACAAAACAAACTACACGTTATTAAACCATACCTTGGTCATTGGCTGCCCGTATCAAAATCGCGTCATACAGAGGTAATACTAACGAGACTTAGGATAGGATACACATACACGACACACACATATCTTTTGTCCGGCGCCGATCCACCATTGTGCGACAGATGGTGAAGCATTAACAGTCCTTCACACGTTAATCCAGTGCAAACACTTAAAACTCTAAGAAAACAACATTTTCCATTACCCTACCGACAACATATACCTTTACACCCTGCAATGTTCGTCAGTAGGGAACGTTTTAGTCATAAATCCTTGTTAGCGTTTTTAAAAGCACTTCATAGTTTTTATGTCATATACCCGGGCATTCCGTAGCACAACCTCTCCAGAGAGGTTTTTGCTGCGGTGGCTACCCAAGAAAGCACTTGCCTTACGGCCCTTGGACGCAAGGGTACGAACGAGTGAGGCACTTGTGCTAATGCCAGACATGTCCACCATCGTTTTTCATTATCACCAACTTTTGTCACCTATTCACACCACACACACCTTCACGGCATGGTCATGATTTTATTAACTTGTATGTTTTTACCCGCCTTGTTGCGAGGAACTTTATGGCCTTATACAGCCGCTAATCACAATCATTGTCCACATTCTTGTCCCTTGAACTTGCGCTCTTGGCCATCAAATGGCACTTGCGCCAAAAAACACCATAAATCATCAACATGGCTGAAGTAACGCACAATAACATTGGTCAGCGTACATCAAAGTAGTACGTCAACAAACATGGACAAAAATTGAACATGCTCTGAAAACACGGAGAAAGCGTCAGAAACAGAGAAGAGGAACTTGGGATAGGCAAAAATCAGATGTATGCACTAAGGGACAACGAAGTCAAATTACTACCAATATGGATAGGATAGTTAAATTAGCGGAGAGAGTTTTACAGAGATCTCTACAGTGGCCGGGACAACCAAGACTTTATTACTGTTAGAACTAGCAGTAACCCAGATGACACCCCACCAGTAATGATAGAAGAAGTCAGAAAAGCTTGGAGAGCATGCAAAGAGGCAACGCTCCTGGTGAAGATCAGGTAACATCAGATCTGCTGAAATATGGAGGACAGATTGTGTTTGAAAAACTAGCCAACCTGTTTACGAGATGTCTCCTGACGGGAGGAGTACCAGAGTCTTCGAAGAACGCTAACATCTCTTAATACATAAGAAAGGGGATGACAAGGACTGAAAAATCACAGGCCGATCCGCTTGCTCTACTGTAGTATACAAGCTATTTACAAAGGTAATTGCTAGCAGAGTAAAGAAAACAATAGAATAGATAGATAGATAGATTAGATAGATAGATAGATAGATAGATAGATAGATAGATAGATAGATAGATAGATAGATAGATAGATAGATAGATAGATAGATAGATAGATAGATAGATAGATAGATAGATAGATAGATAGATAGATAGATAGATATAGATAGATAGATAGATAGATAGATAGATGATAGATAGATAGATATAGAAGATAGATAGATAGATAGATAGATAGATAGATAGATAGATAGATAGATAGATAGATAGATAGATAGATAGATAGATAGATAGATAGATAGATAGATAGATAGAGAGATAGATAGATAGATAGATAGATAGATAGATAGATAGATAGATAGATAGATAGATAGATATAGATAGCTATATAGATAGATAGATAGATAGATAGATAGACACGGTGACACTTGCCTAAGTGTCACTAAGATATGCTTGCGTTTAATACAAGGAAAATCTGCCCTCGTTGTTCCTTTTTTTTTTTCTTATGGGTTACGCTCCTTATGCCGTGGGTCGTGCGTCCGCGATGTATGTAGTAATAGGTAGCCGCCTCCCTGGCTGTACTTGAAGATTGGCACGCGCGCACTCATTTGATATGAGGAGAAAACGCGAGCGCGCGCTAATCATTAAAAAAAGATAGTTTTGTTTCTGATGAAATAACCTACAGAGGTGACTTATCTCCAATAAAGCTTGCCTTGAATTTGATGCTAACTAAAAAAACTTGTGTTATTAACACGCACTTTGAGCCCTATCTCACTATAAAGGGTTGCCACGTTGAAATCGCTGGCCGTAACCTCCTTGTTTCACCTAGATTTTGTGAGGGTTGAGCCGCAGTGCCATGAACTAGCAGGGGTGAAAGGTTTGATCTATACACGAAGCGCAGGCCGTAAGAAAGTGCATGCGTGGCACTCTCTAGTCCCGCCCGTGCCACCTCTCGTTTAGTTCTTAGAATGGTTAATGAATAGCGGTAATTCTATATAATTAAAACATGCGAGATGGTGGTACTTAGAGTTATCACTATATGGGCGGATGGATGGGCAGACGCACCGACGGATAGACAGACAGATGCATGGACGAACAGACGCACGAACAGATGGACGAACGCTAGGATGAACGGGCGGACGGACGTACGCGCAGATGAATGGACACATGGACGGACGCACGAACTGATGGCCAACGCATGGACGCACGGATGAACGCACAGATGGATGTACGTACGGACGAACGCATGGATGGTCATACAGAGCGAAGCAGGAACGAACGGATGGACGAAAGCGCGGAAGAACTCACGGATGCTTCGCCCCACTCATCATCATGCACTCCATGAATATGCAGTGATTTTTTTACTTCGTATCGAGCAAGACCCAGGACGATCTTGCCTGCATTTTGTGTGCGTTGATGTTCACGTCATGTTCGCATTGTGCTGATGCCAGCCACGACAACACATCACCTGTATTTAGTGCGTCGTCCATTAGATGAGTTCCAGGGGTGTGACGCTGTGCATCGTTGTAACAACACCTTGTTCTTGCTAGCCTTTTTAAAACGTGCACACATATAGGAATAGGTGCATAGAAACAAGTACAAAGAAACAGGCAGTACGAAACCACGGACCATCTCCCCGAAGGGTACCCTGATGGAATGCGAAGCAGCAGCATTGCCCACGGCGTTGACCCGATTGAAACGGACGTCGACGCGGGTGCTCAAAGAACTGTTTGAGGTGAAACTTGGTGTAGCGTTTATTTGAGTAAGTGTTTTTTCGACGCGCAAGGACACGGGGGGTGGTACGCGTTGAAGACGCTTGCGCTCGGCTTCCTTGGGTCGCGTCTCGTAGGTGTTACCCACGCGCCTTCTGTATTTTCAAACGCGATCGGTGTTTTTGACTCGCACCTCGTCATTGTCGCTGGTCTTCCACTGCCGACAGTTGCGTACGGCTTCCCTGGCTCGCGCCTTGTCACTGATGACGTCGCCATTCACGAACGTGATCGGCTTCGCCAACCCTCACAACGCCGGACACAATCAGGAAAAGTACGCACACATTAGAAGGAAGCATTCCACGACTGCACCCCGCCCGTCAGCGTGATCGCGCGGCAAGCAGTGGCACGCTGTCCACATGATAGGCGCAGCGAGATTCTCGAGGCACGTGCAGCACGCGCGACCACTGTCTCACGGCTTCTTCTCGCCCACAGATTAAGAGAGGTGGCACGTTCGAGATTATGCCTACGTGAGAAGTGGTCCTGAGCGTTACGAGTGGTGGAGAGGGTGAAACCGGAGAGCTTACACGCTGCGAGCGCCTGGCAGTCAAGGGACAGAGACGTCACCGTGCACTGATAGCAGAGATTGAAGTACTTGGCATAGAGTTTCCTAATATACACTAGAGAGAACTGTGGCGCTAGTGTCTATGGGAGCTGCAACGCACGACGCTTCAGCGAGCATGGGAATGATGGGTAGTACACACTTGTCTAATATTCGTACTTCTGGTCTGCTTTTGGCTCCGTGTGTGTTCGTGTGGCTTGGAACAGTTTTTTACGAAACAAATATAGCAAATGTTCAGTGGTTGTGCTTCACCATCTTATTCTTTTAGACTTACCTTTTCAAGTCGGGTCATGAACTTCAATAAGGTAGAATCTTTCTTTCAAAACGAAATCAAAACACAGCAATAAACGAAGCCGCAAGTACGATTTGGTGCCCACAAGTAAGAAGACTAGGCAAATCTGTGTACTGCCCATCATTGTCATGGTTGCTGAATGATCGCAGTGCCAGAGTGCCCTCTAGTTAATTTTAGAAAACTCTATGGTACTTGGTACTATATAGGAACTTTACGTGGCACCGCTCCAACACCTATGGTGACGGGAGCGTTGTTGACGGAGGGACAGTGTTACACAGTCTAGTCAATGATAGTGCTGAAGCGACACAACCACGCCTTCCGTGCGCGAATTGGTTTAAGCACGCCACGTGAGTTTAACCTTGCGTGCGCATCACGTTTTGATGCCTCTGTGGTGGGATCTTCCGGGTCCGAGTCGATCCAATACCGAAGAGGGCAGGAAATGAGTTTAGCTTGCGAAGTCTACACAGAGCGAGTGGCAAACGTTTCAAGCTCGCCTTCTTGCATGGTGCTTTCGTAGCTTGTAATAAACCAATCGAAATTTCTTCGGGTACAAAGATTTTCATTGGTCACGCAACAGCTTCTAGTATCTAACTAAAACTAACTAAAATTTATTATTTTATCTGGTGAAGTTCCATTGAAAAATTATATGACAAACAAAACAAAAAACACAAGGACACCTGACTATTTTACCTACACTCTACTTTCTCCAGATTGCACAAGGATTAGCAATCATTCTCCATCGTCCTGCGGCTGCACAGTTGCACCTTCTGTTGTCTGCGTATACGAGCAAACACCCGCGAGGTGCCGAGCAGACGTGTAAAAGCGAATGAATACGTGTGGAGAGGATGGGCTCTCGACAGTGCTAAATAAAACTTTTGAGATGATGCAGCCAATAGAGTTCCGAAGGCTCAACTTTGCCCGGTAACAATAATGCCGATCTCCAAGTCTACTTGAAACGAAATGAGGTTAAATACTTTTCACATCGGCACCAATGTTTACAAAGGGCATTCACAGGCACATATAGGCATTTATGCACTAACGCCAAAACTCACATCAAAATGCACTCTGAAAACTTAAAAGCCCTTCTTAACCTCTGATTCATGATAATATATTAAAGTGACATGATATGATCACAAGGAACAAAACACGCATTTGTCTAAAATGTGGTCGCTAAAAGCAGAGGCTAGTTTAAAGGTTATAGAATGTTAGTTATTAAGTGTGTATACACTTTAAAGGCGACCGCAAACCATCCACCACCGTCGGCGGCGTCCGCAGTCTTCTTTCTATCTTTAAAAGAAAGAGGACTTGGCGGGCCGCAGCGCCACGCTCTACCGAATAAGCCACGGACGCGACGCTGATATCGGTGTCAGTAACGCGCCTTATATCTTTAATGCCGCTGCGCGCGTCCCCCTCCCCCTTCGCTCGCTCCTCCGCTCTTCTCGCTCGCTGCAGCTGCGCGCACACTCCTCTCTCTCGCGGGCCCGTCTTCTCTCTCAGTCTCTCGTCGAGAGCGGGTCATGCGATGGATGTCCCGGAGGCAACGCTACCATCAACAACGAATGCAGTACAACCGAATGCCAGCACTGCACCCGTCATTGGAGGTGACGGTACCGTGGTGGTTTGGCCGACGTTGGAAGACAAGGCGGCGCTGCGAAGGGCTCGTGAGACCGAACGTAAGCGGGCTAAGCGTGCAGCGGATGCCGAACTGCGTGCTCGCGAGGCCGAGTGCAAGCGGGCGAAGCGCGCAGCGGATGCCGAACTGCGCGCTCGCGAGGCCGAGGACAAGCGCGCGAAACGTGCAGCGGATGGTGAACTGCGCGCTCGCGAGGCCGAGATGAGGCGTCAGCATCGAGCCGCGAAACGCGGCCCAAGAAGCGGAACGACAGCGCAAGCGTCAGGGCGGAGAAGGGCGATGAAGGCCAGCGTCAAGACGCCGCTCGCAATCGTCAACGGCGAGGGGACGTTCCCGAAGCCGTTCGAGCCAGTGAACGTGCCGCGCGGGAGAGGGTGCGAGCCCTGGACTTTGCCCGTCCGGACGCGCGTTCCAAACGCGACTTTGTGGATAGTAGCTTCGGTCACAGCTGCGCCGTGTGTGACCAGCTGTGGTTCGATAACAACCTGAGCTGCATTTCCGGCGTTCAACCAACAGGTTGAACGCGTTGCGGGTTCTTTAGAACGAGTTCGGAAGACGGTCGGGCGAACACCGATGCGACGACATGGATGCGCAAGACCCGTGGCATGCTCGCTTCGGTGCGTTCTGGGTGTGTGCGTCTTGCCGAGAGTCCCTGCTGGCCCGGCGGGTTCCGCCGTTGAGCAAGAGCCACGGCTACGCGTACCCGCCTCGTCCCGCGGACCTCCCCGATCTGAACCCGGTGGAAGAGCGCCTCATCTCGCCTCGACTCCCCTTCATGAGCATCAGGCGGCTCACGCGGGCAACGGTCAGTCTACACCAGTGCCTACTCCGGCGATGCCGTCCTGGTTGTGACCATCTACCTGGCCCCGAACCTCTCGAGAGATGACGTCTTGGAGCAGATGGATGCGGCGATGGAGAGTGAGTCTGTACGCGCGCGTCCCTCGTTTCCGATTGTGGTGGTGGGTGACTTTAACGTGGACGTTAGAAAGGACAATGGCCGGTTGGTTGACCACATGCTGAACACTCGATGACGTGTCTGTCTCTCGAGTTTCCGACCACGATGAACGGTGGCTTCATAGACTTGGCGTTCAGTAGGAACTCTACGGTCCACTCCGTCTTGCCGGATCCGCTCACCGTACATTTCTCGGATCACAAAGCGCTGGTACTAACCGTGAGCTACAACAATAACACGAATAGGTGCTAATCTGTAGTGTAGTTTGTGTGTGTGTGTGTGTGTGTGACGCGCTCGCGTTGTGTGCATTTAATGCATCGTACGAAAATCGTGAAGTGTAAATATATAATACTTCGTATATAATGTATCTGTGTACAAATGCTTCATGACAAACAACACTTAAATTCTATAATTACACTTTAATCATCATCATCAGCAATAAAACTCCCAAGCATTTCCCCGAGGGTGAACATGGTTAAGTGCGAATGCACGGGGTGATGCTATGAGGAGTATTTATTAATTCGCACTATTGTATTTATTAATCACACTATGGTGCCTTTATGGTGTAATGGTTCCTGGGAATCGCAAATTGATCACACGGGGGAGTTTACGCTAACTCACGGGTGAATGCCAACGGATTTTAACTTTACTCCCCCTCATAGCATCACCCCGTGCATTCGCACTTAACCATGTTCACCCTCGGGGAAATGCTTGGGAGTTTTTTGTGCAAACATCCGGTTTTATGTGTTTTGTCGCAATTAAAGGTGTATTCATAACTTTGTATAGTTCATAACGTAAACATCACCAATTGTGTGGTTCTGGGCTTTTCACGCACGTTCGTATGACCGAGATCACGTCCCCGCTTTCAGAAGAACGCTCTAAGGTAAAATTACCCGAAACGGAGTAACGGAGCCCAATAAGCGCACGCCATTAACGGATAGACCATTGAGGAGCGACTACAGAGGGAAGCGTGCTGCGCGAAACCAAAGGGTGAACCGTCCAGGCATTACAGGCAGCGCGAAAAGCGTTGCCAAGGTGACCAGGCCTCCCTCTCCTCTTCTGCTGGCTCAGTCTTTCTCCGTATTTTGCCGGCGCCGGTTCGCGTTGTGTCGCGCACGGAGTGCTTGACTTTGGCCGCCTGGATTATACGATCTAAGAATTACAACGTGTTTCTTGTGTGTGCGCTTGGATGAGCGTGGCCCACTGCTTTTGCGTTTCGCTGAACCCATGAACTCTGGAGAAAGTCTCGACACGTCACCACGCCGCGCTGTATATTTCTGCCTTCAAGATAGTCACGACCAACACACGACAGCAACAGTTGCGAAGGCCAATATGGCGGCCGAGAAAACAACAGGCCTATCGGATATATACCTCAGTCCGACTCAGGGGCGAAAAGTGCGCTATATTCTAAGGCAAGTAGGTTATCATTGTTTAATCTACACTACTTATCGCGTGTGCGATACGGATCGCGCTTGCCGGCAATGGGCTTGGTCATATTGTATATCGCACGCACGAAATGCATCGCGAAGGTTAGCTTCAGCTTCTGCAGTTCGCCTGTGCTTTAAGATTACCTGGAAATTGGCCGCCATTGCCATCGGCCTCCCGTACGCTCGCTCGTCGAGTGCTCGTCGGTCTTCTCCGCCGCGATTAGCCCCGGGCTGGCGATATTGGGCTGAGACCTCGTCGCTGTGTTGGGAGTCGTCGAAAACACGTTGCGGGTTCTCGTAAAGATCTTGGTTGTAGTATGTCGCGTGCTGTAAGTGCACCAGCAGGGGCTGGCGGGGCTTTCGCTAGGGTCGGAACTCACTGAAAATGGTCGCCATTACAGTTGGCTTTCCCGTCAGTCGGTCGCAAACAGCTCGGCGCCATCTATTGGCCGCGGTGGCGGACTCACGTTTGCGCGCTGCGCACGCTCGAGTTTGTGGAAAAGGGCCGCATTACCGTTGATTTCTTCGGCGCTAACTTCAAACCATCTCGGCGCTGTGTGTGGCGGCGGCCAAGCGTACGCTCACTCTCCTGTTCGAAGTTGGTTGGCGGCAGACGCTCCGCGTGCAGCGCCGTGCTTGGTCTCGCGTTCGCTTGCTCGAGCTGAACAACGTCACTCGCTTAGGAATCGCCGACTTGTTGGCGGCATGGTGGTTCGCGGAGTTGTGGCTAGTGCCGCCGCTCCTAAGCTGTTGCGCTACGGGGATCGAAATGAGTCTTTGACGATGTATGACATCACGATTAAATTATTAGCATGTCATATCTCACGTATGTTTTCATTTTACCTTGCACGTATTTCTCATATGCATTTGTATTCATTCTCTGTCACGTGTGACTCACTATTTTACATACTTATTGTGCAGCCATGGGCACATACCGTGCGGAAGACTGTGTCGCTGGCGTCTGCGATGCCTGTCATCCATCTTTTTCGTCAAGCAGCTTCAGAAGGACTTTGCGAGATGTGAAGGTAAAGTTATTTGTGTGTCATATATTAACACTTGTTTTCATATTAATGCGCACGTACTCGTCATATATAATAATAATAATAATATTATTATTAATAATACCTTTCATTTCTTCAAATAAAACAGTACATGTCACTAGGCCTGCCAAAGCCAATTAGTGGCTTGAGTGGCAGAGCCTGGTAGGCAGCAAAACAAATGGACGCGTTACAAGATTGTATTTCATGGCCTAAGAGGGATGATAGGACAAAAAAAAAGAACAACGTGCATATAAGATTAGAAACAACAGGGCATACAAGCAATAGTTACAAGCATTATACAACAGTTACAGCAATTGAAAGTGAAAAAGATTACAAATACACGGAAGATCGAAAGGAGTGTATTTGCAATATTTACGGGTAGATGTGACACCTCAGGGTAGCTAGGATCTCGCGCGCCGAAACCGCTTCTTCTTCATCGATGGGTCTACGACGGGGCTGAGCCATGCCCACTGCCTCGTAATATTACCCTCGGCGGACGAAGCGCCGTCACGGTGCCGCTAAGTCAATAGGAACTGGCAGTGTAGTAGCGTTTTAGTCGCGACACATGGGCAACATTAGTTGGTGATGTGGCAAAAAATGAAGGTCGTTCAACGGGAGTGATGAGGTAGTCGACGTCAGTGACCTTGCGGAGAACTTTGTAGGGCCCGGTGTATCGTGGAAGGAGCTTCTCGCTCAAAGCTTCACGTCGATGCAACGCCCAAAGTAGGACGAGAATGTCAGCAGGCTAGTCGACGTCGCAGTGCCAGTCATCGTAGCGGACTTTTTGTGAGGCCTGAGAAGCAGTGAGCCTAGTTTGCGCAATTTGGCGAGCAACGCGGGCTCGAGAAGCAACGTCCTCAGCATACACCGTTGGTTTGGTAGTATCAGAAGGAAGGAGTGTGTCGAATGGCAAGACAGGGTTGCGGCCATACAGAAGAAAGAACGGAGAATAGCCATCGGTGCCATGCCTTGATGAATTGTACGCAAATTAACATAGGGGAGCATTGCGTCCCAGTCTCGGTGATCAGCAGAGACGTACATGGACAACATGTCTGTAAGAGTTCGGTTGAGGCGCTCTGTGAGACCGTTGGTCTGGGGATGGTCGGCAGTGGTAAGGTGATCTTCGGTAGAGCAGCTACGGTGGATTTCGTCAATAACTTTGGCGAGGAAGCAGCGGCCACGATCCGTCAGAAGCTAGCGCGGAGCTCCATGCCGCAGAATGACGTCATTCAGTAGAAAGTCTGCAACGTCTGTAGCGCAGCTACTTGGCAAGGCACGAGTTATAGCATATCTGGTTGCATAGTCTGTTGCGACAGCGATCCATTTGTTGCCTGACACGGACATTGGGAAATGTCCGAGCAACTCGAGGCCGACACAGAAAAATGGTTCCGGCGGAATGTCAATAGGGTGGAGCAGGCCAGCCGTACGGAGAGTAGGACGTTTGCGACGCTGGCAGCGCTCGCAAGCAGCGACATAGCGGCGCGCAAATTTATACAGGCCAGGCCAAAAGAACCGTTGCCGCACGCGGTGATAGGTGCGTGAAAGACCTAGGTGTCCTGCCGTCGGAGCGTCATGCAGATGTTGAAGAATGGTGCACGCAGGTGTCGGGGGATAACCAACAAAAAGTCCGGGCCATCAGGCTTCATGTTGCGATGGTACAGAATTTCGTTGCGGGAGATATATTGACGGAGCGAAGGGTCGGAATGTCCTGAAAATACTCGCTCAATGACCGTCTTAAGGGTTGCGTCCTGGCACTGCTCCGTGCCGATGTCGCGAAAATCAGATATGGCGAGCACAAAAGACTCGCTCTCATGAGCAGCGAGACTATCAGGGTCCACCGGATAACACAAGAAACAATCGGCATCTTGGTGTGACCTGCCAGACTTATAAATTACGTCGAAGTTATACTCCTGTAGACGTAGAGCCCAGTAACCTAGGTGACCAGTGGGGTCGTTGAGCGACGACAACCAACACTAGAGCGTGGTGGTCCGTAATAACTGAAAACTCCCGGCCATACAAGTAGATCGAAATTTCGCTACAGCCCAGACCAACGCAAGACACTCGCGTTCCGTTATCGAATAGTTTCGCTGAGATGTGGGGAGAAGGCAGCTGGCATACGCAATAACACGCGTTCGACCTCTCTGGTTTTGAGCCAGGCTGGCGCTGATGCCATGAGCATTGGCGTCTGTGCGAACTTCAGTCGTCGCGGACGGGTCGAAGTGAGCCAATATTGTTGGTGAAGTGAGCAGCTGGATGAGCGTGGAAAACGCAGCTGCTTGGTCTTGGCCCCACGAGAAGGGCGCATTCTTTTTGAGAAGATCAGTGAGTGGTCGTGCAATTGTAGCGAAATTGCGTATAAAACATCGGAAGTACGAGCATAAGCCCCCCAAAACAACAAACATCTTTGGTAATAGAAGCAAGAGGAATGTTCTTGACAGCACTAATATCGTCAGGGTCCGGTTGGACGCCAGCAGCACTTACACGATGACCAAGGACCGTGATTTCTCGTTGGCCGAAATTTCACTTTTTCGAGATCAGCTGGAGTCCCGCTCGACAAAAAACTGCTAGAATGGTCGACAGGCGAGTTAGGTGGCTTTCAAATGTTCGAGAAAAAACAATCACATCGTCGAGGTAGCAAAGGCAGATGGACCATTTATAACCACGGAGGAGAGAGTCTATCACGCGTTCGAACGTTGCCGGGGCGTTGCACAGCCCAAAAAGCATGACCTTGAACTGATAAAGGCCGTCTGGTGTGACAAAGGCAGTTTTTTCGCGGTCTAAGTCTTCGACAGAAATTTGTCAATAGCCCGAACGCAGATCTATAGATGAGAAGTATAGCGCCCCGTGAAGGCAGTCAAGGGCGTCGTCGATTCGGGACAGCAGATATGCGTCTTTGCGGGTTATCTTGTTCAAGGTACGGAAGTCAACGCAACATCTTCAACTGCCATCTTTCTTTTTGGCTAAAACAACAGGTGACACCCATGGACTTGAAGGGGCCTCTATGACTCCTTTAGAGAGCATCTTCTCGAATTCTCGTTGTATGACCTGGCGTTCGGACTGGTAAACACGATATGGTTGCCGTCTAACAGGACTAGCATTGCCGGTATGTATTTCATGACGCACGACGGACGTTTATTTATTTATTTATTTACAGGTACCTTACAGGCCCTTGGTTATGGCATTGAGTAAGGGGGGCTAACAAAGACATGTACAACAAGTAAAAGGGCGAAAGGTGCCAAAACGTAAGCTCGAGACATGAGTAACAAATAAACAAGAAATAAGTAAGTATAAATTGACATCATACATCGTTACCAAAAAACTAGAAAGATGCAGTTCATGGCACGCAGCAGTTAGGAAGTGTACAATACGTGTAGGTTAAATTGGCACAGATTGTGGTATAATACACAGGGAAAATCATGAAAGCGCTTGCAGGAAGTGTGAACAGTTCGTCCTAAGCAAACGAAAAATAAAGCACAAAAATAATGGGGCAATAAGCGCATTAGAAAAAACTTTTGCACAGCATTATGAATGTCATATACATACAAGAACGAAGCTGTGAACATAAAATTATCAACCAAAATGTAAGACCTAATTTGTTGCGGAAGGAAAACAGGGTTAGTGTCAGATACCAAGTTATCGGGAAGATCATTCCACAACGTGATGGCACGAGGCAAAGCGGATGCGTTAAAAGAGTTCGTTTTGCCGTACATGCGCGAGAAACTAAGCCGGTTGTGTAGTCTAGTTGATAAATAGGAGGGTCGTTCAATTGGAAGTCTGGTCAGTTTTAGTGCTATTGACGTACTTATGAAAGAGGCATAAAAGAGAAATGTTGCGGCGAGTGGATAATAATTGAAGTGAATAATCCATTGTTAAGTTGTGTTACGCTGCAGCAGAAATTATAATTACGAGAAATGAATCGGACTGCCCTATTTTGAACTGCCTCGATCATGCTGGTTAAGTAATTTTGGTGGGGGGACCAGATTGGTGAGGCAAATTCAAGTTGAGGTCGAACAAAAGTTTCGTAAGCTAGTTTTCGGACGTTAGCGGGGGAGGAATGTAAGTTACGGCGTAGGTATCCCAGTGATCTCGAGGCATTTGCGCAGATGTTAGTGATGTGAGAGGAGCATGAAAGATTTTGTGTGAAGTGTAGGCCCAAATATTTGTATGTGGAAACATGCGAGAGCGGGTCATTATTTATACGGTATGAAAAATGGAGGGGTCATGCTTACGGCTAAATGAGATGGTTTTGCATTTTATGCGTTTAGAACCATTTGTCACGTCTCACACCATTTCATAATTACATCAAGGTTTTTCTGTAGTGCGTAATGATCGTTAACATTTTTGATAGGGTGGTAGATTATACAGTCATCGGCAAATATTCGTATGAATGATGTGACACCATCAGGCAAGTCGTTTATAAATATAAGAAATAGCAGCGGGGCGAGCACGCTGCCCTGTGGCACCCCGGAAGTTACATCGCACATTGACGAGTCGTTATTGATGACAGTGAACTGTTTCCGGAGAGAAAGAAAATTTCGAAGCCATTATAAGGTTAGTGAGTCTAATTGAAGAGCAGATAGCTTTGAGATTAGGCGGCAGTGGGGCACACGGTCAAACGCTTTTGAAAAGTCAAGAAAAATGCAGTCTATTTGGAGGTTATTATTCATATTCGAGTGAAGGTCAGTCGTGAATTCTAGCAGTTGTGTCTCGCATGACCAACCTTTCCTAAACCCATGTTGGTTGCGGAAAAAGAACTGGTTAGACTCAAGATGGTTGTAAATGTGCGAAGCGATATTGTGTTCTAATAGCTTGCAGCAAATGGATGTAAGTGAGATTAGACGGTAATTTTGGGGTAGATGTTGGTCTCCAGACTTGAACAATGGGGTAACTTTTGCAACTTTCCAGTCGTCAGGTATCTGCCCAGACTCTAAAGATTGTTTAAAAATATAGCACAGAATGTTACTGGTAATGGAAATTGTGTTTTTTAGTACTTTTGAGTTAATATTATCAGCCCCAGCGGAGCTAGACAGCTTCAGCTTAGTTATCAGACATTCTATACCTTTAGCTGTAATCTCGATAGGTTTCATGTACTGGTAATCATAATCGGACACGTTAGGTAATGTGGATTGGTCTTCCCGAGTAAACATTGAGGCAAAAAAAGTGTTAAAGGCAGAACAACACTGGCTGTTAGAAAGAGGTTCGTGATTCTCATCATGTAAGGTAATGTGGTTAGCATCCCGATTGCGAGATATTTCACGCCAGAATTTTTTTGGGTTAGTTTTTAGGAGGGAGCCCAGGTCTGTTGAAAAATATTCAAGTTTAGCAGAACGTATAGCTGCGCAGTAGGTGTTTAAACACTGCTTATACTTATCCCACGCACTGGCTGTGCGCAGGCGTTCAGCATTTCGGTAGAGACGTTTCTTTTTATTTCTTAGTTGGTTGAGTGACTTGGCGAACCAGGCATTACACTTGTCATTAGATATCGAAATCAAGGGAATGTATTTATTAATCAAGACGGTCATTTTGTCACGGAAAAGTACCCAGTTGTCGTGTACCGAGCGATTGCTAAACGAGGTCAAGAATACCTGGTTAAAGAATATTTCAAGTTCATTGTTGATTTCGGCATAGTTAGCTTTATTATAGTCGCGAATTTTTTTGGTAGTTTTGCCGGAAAACGTTACAGGATGATCAAGGGTTACTTCAAGAAGTCTGTGATCGCTAAGACCTTCTCGGTAAAGGACTTCCACGACTGTATCAGGGGCTGAGGTCAGTATTAAATCTAAAATATTGTTTCCACGGGTGGGTTTATTGACCACCTATACAAGATTAAAGTCAAGCGTTAGGCTGATAAACTGGGATGATGCGTTACAAGGGGAGAATAGAAGGTTCCAATCAATCTAAGGAAGGTTGAAGTCTCCAAAAAGAAAGACAGTTTTAGTATGGCACAAGTTAATGGCATCAGTAATACTTTCCCTCAATTCAGCTATGAAACAACTATTGGAATCCGGAGGGCGGTAACAGTTTCCTATCAGAACAACGTTAGTAGGGCTTGTTTTGCAAGGAACCCAAATTATCTCAAGGGCCGATTTTGTGTCGACAACGTAAGAACAAACTGTTTTTCTGATGCCCAAAAGAACACCACCACCTCTTTTATCAGCGCGGTCTTTATGATAGATAATAAAGGTGTTAAAATTTGGTAAAATCTCGTCATTGTTAATATCAGGTTGCAACCACGTCTCAGTAAGCACGAGGACGTCATATTCGTTGTCGTCTAGCAGCGAACCTATTTCTTCTTTTTTAGGCAGTAAGCTACGTATGTTTGTAAACGTAAAAGATAATGAAGTTTTGTTAGAAAGGGGGTTATCTTGGAGACACTCTTCCGCGCACGTGTAGCTGTGGTTTTTGATATAGCGCTTTGTAAGAGGCGGAGGATATAAGAGATATCTTGTCGACAGTACCACTTTGTTCGTAATACTATCAACCACATTCGTTTTTTTGTCCATGTGTAAAGTGTCGACGGCTAAGTAGAATCTGGTGTTCTGAGCTTTGGCAAAGTCGTACAATTTTTTCCTTATTTGCCTGGTTGTGGAAGAGAAATCTTCACTGATATACAATCCCGTTCCTTTAAGTTTTCGCGCTGCAGACAGTACTTCCTGTTTGTCCTTGAAAAATGCAAATTTTGCTATTATGGGTCTATTTTTACCTTGTGTGTATTTCCCTAATCTATGTACGCGTTCAAAATGCGTGCTGGTTTTTCTTAACTCTAATTTGTTCGAGCAAAATTAATTATTTTTCTTTTGATTTGGCCCAAACTTCCTCGGGATCATCATCGAGTCCAAAAAACAGCGAGTTTGACCTTCGCTGTCTATTTTCTGCGTCATTGCAACGCGACGCGATTGTCGTAACTTGATTGGAAAGTTCAAGAATTGCTTTTTCGGCTGTATCAGTATCAGCTGTACTGAGGGAGGCATAGTTTGATTCTAGTGTTACAAATTTAGCTTTCAGCGCAGAGATTTCATTAACATAAACTTCCTGTCTCTCTTTGATGCATTTAAGTTCTGCGGTGAGTGTTTCGTTTCTCTCCTCAAGCTTGTGGATAGTCTGGAGAGCTGCAGAAAAAGCCTCTGCCTCGGATTTGCTCATCGGCCCGGGGTTTGACTCCACATCACCCGAGAGCATCAGTAGAAGGCCAAACAAGCAAGAGCACATATCACGCCAGAATGACACTGTTCGCTTCAGCGGATCAAACCACTCTGATGGGCACGACACCGAAATCATGCAGTAATCTCGACAAGTCACAGTTGCAGCACTTCTCAAGTAACTAACCTGCAATAACAGGGGACGTAAGCCGTGCATTGTGGCTGCGGTGCTGTGCCCGTAGTGGACCGGCGCTGAGGGCCTTTTGAATCCTGCTGTTTCCGTGCGGGGCGTTGTCAATGATGTTCCGGGTTGCCAGATTGGTGGGCTCGCCGATTCCAAATTCGACGGTAGGAGCACCGAAACAGGCCAGTTGGAATGCTTGTCACATCGGATCTGCTCGCACGTGCCGTGGATTGAAGCGCAAATGATCCAGGTCGCTGTAGCCTGCAATAACAGGGGACGTAAGCCGTGCATTGTGGCTGCGGTGCCGTGACCTAAAGGGTTGTCGTCGATGTCGAAAATATCTCAGTATGTGGTCAGACCGTGGTGGAGTTGAGCAGCCTGACAGGGCAGAAGATCAGGGGCAATCATCATCGTGATTTCATCGGTAGGTGCGTTTGCTCGGCTGGCGGCAATAGGAGACGAGCAGTCTTCAGGGTCTAATGACACGATGTTACATGCACCATGTGGGGAAACATGGCCTAACGAAATGCCTTGCGGGAGAACTTGGGTTGAACTACTAAAGTTGAGAAGCGGAAGCTGAACGTAGTTGTCTATGATAGTCACGATGGTATGTGGCACAGCAACACTTCGCGCCAAGAGCACACCCACTAATGGAGAAACTATGTAGTCACCGTCAGGAAGAGCTGGTGATATCGTTAAGGCCGCAAACGTGGTGGCTTGCGGTGACAGCCGAACATAATGAACAGCGCACAATCGGTTTGACGGGGAGGATGGCACAGCCCCAAGTCGAGGCAGTTCAAGTTGGAGAACGCCGGTTGCACAGTCGATGAGAGCGGCATCAGTGGACAAGAAATCCAATCCAAGAATCAGGTCATTGGGGCGCTGCTCAATAACTGCAAAGAGAACAGATGTGGGGTAATCGGCGATTGTGATGCGTGCTGTGCACATTCTCAGGTTGGCAAGACTTCTTCCGTCAGCGACAAATAATGCCAGAAGCAGCCGGTGTGAGAACTTTCTTCAGGCAGCGACGAAGTCGGGCATTCATCACTGAAATATACGCCCCGGTGTCATTAAGTGCAGAAACAGTCAGGCAGTCAAGGTCTACGTCGATCAAATTTTGTCGGCAGTACAAGGAGAGGATGCAGCTTCACCTCTAATAGCTGCACCGCTTAGTTTTCCTGATGAGAATTGAGCGGGGAGGTCGGGCACCGTCGTAGAGGAGAAGGGGACGACGGGCGACGTGCAGGCGGCAAACAAGACTGATGACGTCGAGGCGACGGTGAGCGGCTGTGCTGCGTATTAGGGGCATCAAAGGGTGGATGGCGGCGGTAGCTGTCGGGGATCGGCGCAGGAGACTGGAAAAGGCGGTAGCTGTCGGCGCGGCGAGCAGTGTTATACTGTGTTGGGAACGGAAACCAATGATTGCATCAATACCGTACGACGTGCCCTATGCGACGGCAGTTAAAGCAGATCGGCCGATTATCCGCCGTTCGCCATTCAGCCGGATTGTGAGAGCGTGAAAAAGACCGTTCCTTGGGCGGTAACCTGGGGCGAGGTGGCGACCTTGAACGGAAGCCAAACGGTCGAGACTGAGCAATGGTGCAGACATTGAAGCCCAAATTGCTGAGTTCTTCCCGCACAATCGACTGTACCAAGGAAACCTGAGGTACTTGCGAATCGACGTGGCCATTGCTGGGAAGAGCAGGTGTAATTGCTTCGATTTCCCGCCGGACGATTCGCGTAATTTCATACACCGGTGAAGACTGCCGATGAGAGGCCAGTCCATATTCGCAGGAGGACGTCGCAGCGGTGTTCGGTAGTCGAGTGAAAGATCTTGAAATACGCCTGCTTTTGGCCTGTTCAAAACGCTGGCATTCCTGAATAATTTCCTCGACTGTCGCGCAGTTCGGGCACATTAGCAGGTTGAGTGCATCATCCGCTATCCCCTTGAGGACGTTATCAACCTTATCCGACTCCGACATATCGTTGTCGACTTTACGACATAGAGCCAGCACATCCTGTATATACAAGATACACGGCTCTGTGGACGTCTGAGCACGTATAAACAGTTCTTTTTTTGCAGCCGCCTTTCGACCGATGGGCTTCCCGAATAAATCGCGAAGCTTCTCCTTGAACGTGTCCCAACTGCCGATCTCCTCCTCATGGCTCTCGTACCAGACTTTGGTCGTGCCTTTTAGATAAAACAGTACGTTGGCCAGCATAAGAGTCGGGTCATACCGTTTGAGCGGACTGGTACCTTCGTAGTCGGCTATCCAGTCGTCAACATCAACTTCGTCCATACCGCAGAACGTTCCTGGATGTTTCGGATGCGTCAGCACGTACGTGGGTGGAGGGGGGGCCAGTGGAGGCATTGCCGTAGATGGTGCAGGCGTTGCCGAGGCCGATGAAGAGGTGGCCGTGGGATCAGTCCCGTGTTCCATCACGGAAACTCCGATTCGACGACCACAGCGGAGCTCCGTTGTAGTGCGCTTCGTTACCCAGCACGTCCACCAATCTGTTACGGGGGTTACAAATACACGGAAGATAGAAAGGATTCTATTTGCAATATTTACAGGTAGGTGTGACTCCTCAGGGTAGCTAGGATCTCGCACGCCAAATCCGCTTCTTCTTCATCGATGCGTCTACGACGTGGCGGAGCCATGCCCACTGCCTCGTAATAGTATAAAGGAAAAAAGAACATAATTGTAGTAAATGCTTCTTAAGCAAAGTACCACACTGGATGAGTGTGCAGCATCATGCTTGCGAATGAGTGTATACAAAATAACACACAACATGCATTACAATTGTCGACAGATCTGCCGTAGCACTTCCTTTAATTTGTATTTTGTTTTTGTGCGAAAAATGCTGGGGGGTAGTACATTGAAATAGGTTGGGACATAATGGGCTCATATTCTAGTTCCATACTTTGTTGAACACCGCGACCTCCAGTAACGTACTTTGGGCCTTGAAGAACGAAAAGTAACATACGGAACCAGGAATTCCATTTGAATTAACAGATCATTAGAGTTTGGCATAAACAACGTTTTGAAAATGTCTCTCTCAGAATTCATGTTCAGGTCGTAAGATATATTTTTTAAATCGAACGCAATATTCTGTTTATTCTATTGTGCCATCGGACCGCAGTCCGTAAATGGTTATTCCGTAACGCAGTGTACTGTAACCTAAAGCTTGTGCTATCATCTTACGTACTGAAAACGGCATGTTGTATCTTATGTTATATAATAGACATGACACAGCGCGAAGTCTTTTCCAAACATAGGCCAGACGACTATTCCAGGAAAGGTCGCTGCCGAATGTATAAGCCAAGGTATTTCACAACAGATAAATACTGCAATGGCCTACAAGAGCAGGATGAACACTCAGAACAATGCAAAATGAAAGGATAGTGAATGGTTACTTTCTTCAATAGATTATGGAGGCAGATTACATTAGCTTTAGACACACTTATATTAATAATGTTATCTCGAAACCATTCTATGGCTTTAGTGGCAGCTGACTGAAGAAGAGTAATCGCGTCACAAAAGTTGTTTGCAGTCGTCACGGTCACAGTGTCGTCGGCCTATTGATATAGAGAAACCGGTATCACGCTGTGAATGTCATATACAAAAATATTGAATAGAAGCGGACTAAGAATTGATCCCTGTGGAACGCCGCTTCTGATGATTTGGAACGCGCTGTGAGATTGTTCAATGGATACAAGCTGACGCCTGCCTTGGAGGAAGTTTGCTAACAAAGACCAGAAAGCACCCCTAAACCCTAACTGAAAAAGTTTATGCTATAACAAGGTATGATGGACACTATCGAAAGCCTTGCTGCAGTCAAGAAGGAGCGCACAGGCAACTTTGTTGTCATCGAATGCCTCGTTCAACTGATCAGAGAAGTCTTCCAACAGCGTCTGAGTGCATTTCCCGGGTCGAAAACCATACTGGCAAGGCGATAAAATGTTGTGACTATCGAGAAAGCTTGTCATCGTTAAGAACAAATATTTTTCTAGTATTTGTGCTATAGAAGGCAGAATTTATATCGGACGACAATCTTCAAGTTTATCACACGCACCGCTTTTGTGTAGAGGTATAACTATTGATGTTTTGAAGTTTATGGGAATTTCTCCACTAGAAATAACGCGATTTAGTAGTGCTAGCAGAACTTCATGGGTGAATTCAAATGTGCGGCGCAAGTCATTTATAGAAACACCATCAATACCAGCCGATTTTTTACTCTTCAAACTGAAAATTATAGATCTTAAGTCCTCTTGTGAGATTGAAGGTAGATAAGCCGATTCGCTAACACTGTGACGTAGAGTGCCCGGGCCTACCTGAGAATTTGATTGATTTGATTAATTGATATGTGGGGTTTAACGTCTCAAAACCACTATATAATTATGAGAGACGCCGTAATGGAAGGCTCCGGAAATTTAGACCACCTGGGGTTCTTTAACGTGCACCCAAATCTGAGCACACGGCCTACAACATTTCCGCCTCCATCGGAAATGCAGCCGCCGCAGCCGGGATTCGAACCCGCGCCCTGTGGGTCAGCAGCCGAGTACCTTAGCCACTAGACCACCGCGGTGGGGCACCCGGTATTTTGTGTTTTAATTGTTCTAGAGGAAACGTCGTTCAATTCATCAGCAATCTCCTGTGCGTTATTAGGTTGACTCGAAAAAAAGTTATTCAAAATATTGACGCGTGTGTTTGCGCCTCTAAAGGTGCTAATTAACGCCCAGGTTTTGTTTTGCTTTTGTTACTGGCATCCTCAAATTTGGCTCAGAAATGGGTTCGTTTAGCCGAGTGAATCATAGCATTAACCTTGTTTCTGCTTTGCTTAAATTTAGCTCACAAGTCTGAACAGTTAGGATAACGCTTACATTGTGTCCAAACCAAAGCCTTTTATTTTTTTGCAGCGAGTAAATGTGTTGACACCATTTATTATTCAGTTTACGTTTTTAATGAGTGTTATTCCCATCGCACTTCCTTTTAAGCTCATGAACGCTTCTACAACTTTATCGTAAAGACCACTAGGAGACGTTATTGACAAAAAAGAATATCACTCATAATGAGCTACCAGATTATCAATTTTTTTTAATCTAGCACCTAAATTAGTTTTTTGTATTGGCTTGAATCTTCGTCATATGTGGACAGCTGATTGAGCCGCAAACAAAGTAATGGTCAGCTATCTTTGCCAGTACTATTGCGGTTTTTGTGAGCAGGTTCTGCGCACGCACGAAAACGTGGTCAATGCACGACACGACGAGCTTGCCAGCCAAAAATTCCTCTCGAGTCGCCTGATTTATTCGGCGCTCTAAGTCCGATTTAGAAAGGCGGTCTAGATAATCAGCAACGAGGCCTACAGTGGGACGCTAAAGGTCAATGTTGACGTCTCCTATGATGCACACATGCTCTTCTATCGATAAGGATGATAGTGTGACCCAAGTTCAGATAAGAAAAGGTGCGTATTGAAACTGAGAGGCCGGTACACTCATAAGAGAGTCACCAAAAAAGCGGGCGGGCGTGTTCAAGCGCACTGCTAACACTTCGGCTTGTGAAAAGGAAAAGGATAGCTGTGAAACTGCCCATCTGTTGCTTATAAAAACGGCAATGCCTCCTCCTTTTTTGTTGGGCGTGTGTATGAAAAGGCTTGGTAACACGGCAGAGCAAACTGTGAGAATTGTTCGGATGAAATGTTGATTTCAGTAAGGACGAAAGCATCAAACGTTAGGCGAGATGATGAAGTGATGGCACAGAACTGATTTCAATGTTTCCGAAGATTACGAATACTGATACTGACATGCGATACTTTTAAGCCGTCGGATGAGGATGAGGAATTTCGCTGCATTCGCGAAGTCGTTGCTGGTGATACTTTCTATAACCACCATGATTAGGCCAGCTTATCCAAATCCAACAGTTTTTCAATGCGAATGGTAGGTGCTCCTTCAGCTTTTATTGCTAGCACCTTTCCTTTCCTCGTCCACAGGATGTTACAACCTTTATCTTTTTCTTTCGAGCGGGGTAAATCGGAAGGGTTCTCGGTTCATTCGTTTCAAGTTTCATTAATAAACAAACGAGAAATGTAATCGGACTGGGCAAGATCACGAAGGCCATTTCGAGCTCAAAGCTATTTTTCTTTTACTGAAGTGTTCTGTGCTTGCACAAAAATGGGTGGGATGCGTGTAGATTTATCGTGGGTTGGCAAACGATGTACCTTGCATATTTCATCTTCTTGAAAGTTTACTGGGTTCAAATGTCCAGCTGAGTCACTGATGAAGGACCTCAGGTTTTCACCTGGTTTAGAAAGGAGACTATAGATTTCAAAGTTATGAAAAAGGGTTTATTGGCGACTGTTGGAACGGTGGTCGTACGAAGAAACACGATCGTGCAAGAGCAACGGTCAAGCAGATTCCGGCGATGATCAGCACGAGCCGAGCGAGCGAAGCCCAGCACCCAGTACCAAGGCGGTGGCGATGTTGCTTGCCAACGATGCTCTTTCTTCTTCACAATTTGCCCCCGCCGAAAAAGAGCCATCCTGGCGACCTAAGAGTCTGGAGGCAGAGGGCTATGATATGGCTTAAGGCGGGCGACGTGGACGATGTCACGTCCACGCCGGCGCATGTCGTCAGATGGGGAAAGTGGCTCGATGAGAAAATTCACCGGTGAGGTTTGCTCCAAAACGCGGTATGGGCCCTCGTACTTTGGAACGAGTTTTGAGGAAATGCCGGGGGTTTGGTAAGGAACAGCCAGCCATACAAGTGATCCCGGGGAATACCTGGGGCTTTGTGAAGAGTCGGCGTTGTTTTCTTTCTGGCGCTGTTGTTCTTGTGACGTAAAGGTGCGTGCGAGTTCACGGCACTCTTCCGCATTTCGGGCAGCTTCGGACACAGATGGGCATTCGGATGCGTCAGGACGGTAGGGAAGGAGAGTATCGATGGTGTGGGATGGTTCACGTCCATGAAGAAGAAAGAAAGGTGAAAATTCAGTGGTAGACTGTGCCGCGGTGTTATATGCGAACGTGATGAATGGAAGAATGCGATCCCAGTTAGTATGATCGGATGTCACATACATGGCGAGCATATCGCCAAGGGTGCGGTTAAATCTTTCCGTGAGCCCGTTAGTCTGCGGGTGGTATGCCGTGGTCTTGCGATGAACAACATGGCATTCAGAAAGCAGAGACGTGACGACATCTGATAGGAAAGCTCGACCTCAGTCGCTTAGTAGTTCTCGAGGTGCACCATTCGTAGTATGAAGCGATGAAGGATGAAGGATGCTACGTCCCGCGCAGTGGCACTTGGAATGGCGGCGGTCTCAGCGTAGCGTGTTAAATGGTCCACAGCGACTATGATCTACCGATTTTCATCTGATGTTGTCGGTAAAGGGCCATAGAGATCAATTCCGATCCGATCGAAAGGTTTGGCAGGGCACGGAAGCGGTTCAAGCGCACCGGACGAGTGGAAAGACGGTGATTTGCGGCGTTGACAGGCAGGAAAGCCCATAACAAATTTTCGAACAAAATTATACATTCCGCGCCAGTAGAAGCGATGGCGAATGCGTTCGTAAGTTTTGAAAACTCCGGCATGACCACATTGGGGATCGTCGTGAAAGGAGGCGCAGATTTGTGATCGCAAGCTGCGTGGGACAGCCAAGAGCCACTTACGACCTTCGGGGGCGTAGTTGCGTCGGTGTAGCAGCCGATCACGAATGGCGAAATGAGCAGCTTGACGTCGGAGAGATCGTGGTACCGCAGTGGTTGACGATCCAGAAAGACAGTTAAAAAGGGAAGCGATCCACGGGTCCTTGTGTTGTTCACTGGTAAAGGAGTCGAGGCCGAGAGATGCGATGGTGTTGGTACCAGTGGTTCCACAGGCCGAGTCGGGAGGTAAAGGCGAACGCGACAGGGCGTCGGCGTCAGAATGCTTGCGTCCGCTGCGATAGATGACATGAATGTCGTACTCCTGGATTTGCAGTGCCCACCGAGCTAGGCGGCCAGAAGGGTCTTTCAATGTGGCGAGCCAACAAAGTGCATGGTGGTTCGTTACCAGGTCGAATGGGCGTCCGTACAAATAAGGGCGAAACTTGCGAAGTGCCGACACTAGCGCCAAGCACTCTTTTTCAGTGACGCTGTAATTGGCCTCAGCTTTAGTAAGTGTGCGACTCGCATAAGCGACGACGTATTCGGAGTAGCCCGGCTTGCGTTGGGCGAGAACGGCGACCAGACCAACCCCACTAGCGTCTGTGTGAACTTCCGTTGCAGCTGTTGGGTCGAAATGCCGAAGAATTGGAGGAGATGTTAGCAGACTACGGAGTGTGGCAAACGCGACTTCGCAGTCAGAAGACCAGGATGAAAGGTCTGCATCACCGCGTAGGAGGTTGGTCAGTGGTGACATGATCGATGCAAAATTTCGCACGAAGCGCCGGAAGTACGAGCATAGTCCGACAAAACTGCGTAATTCTTTCAGTGTAGTAGGTTTCAGGAACTCAGCGACTGCTCGCAGTTTTGCAGGGTCGGGTCGAACACCATGCTTAGACACGATGTGTCCCAAGATGGACAGCTCTCGCGCGGCGAAGCGGCACTTTTTAAGGTTCAGTTGGAGCCCAGCGTTGGTTAAACACGTCAGAACCAGTTGGTGCCGAAGCAGATGCGTAGGAAAATCGGGAGAGAAAACGACAATGTCGTCGAGGTAGCATAGACACACAGACCACTTCAGTCCACGCAGTGTGTTGTCCATGAGTCGTTCAAACGTGGCAGGAGCATTACAAAGACCAAATGGCATTACGTTAAATTCGTACAGGCCATCTGGTGTAATGAACGCAGTTTTCTGGCGATCAGCTTCTGCCATAGGAACCTGCCAGTAACCAGATCGTAAGTCTAAGAAGGAGAAGAATTCGGCTCCTTGGAGGCTGTCAAGGGCGTCGTCTATGCGCGGTAATAGATAGACGTCTTTCCGCGTCACCTTGTTTAATCGCCGGTAGTCGACGCAAAATCGAATCGATCCATCTTTCTTTCGAACTGGAACGACAGGAGATGCCCAAGGACTGTGCGATGGTTGAATAACGCGACGGTGTAGCATCTCTTCGACCTGGTCGTTGATGACGTGACGTTCTGCAGCAGAGACACGGTACGGTCTTTGACGCAATGGCTGGTGCGAACCGATGTCAATGTAGTGGTGCACTGCGGAAGTCCGACCCAATTGCGGCTGAGAAACGTCGAATGAATTCGCGAAGTGCTGGAGGAGATTAAGAAGCTCGGCGCGTTCATGGGCACTTAAGGTATCGGCGATGAAACTCGAGAAGGTGTCACTCGATGAGCATTCCAGTGGGGAAAGGGCATGAAGTTCGGTCGAGGCGCTACTGCACAATTCGTCTGGCATGTTAAGGAATAAAGAGGAATCGAGGTACTCCACTCGACCGACACATTCGCCGGCAAATAGCGTAAGCGGTGCAGAAAGGGGGTTGTGGACGAAAATATTGCTTCGGCCCGCAGTGACGTCGAGTGTAGCGAAAGGCAAGGAAACGGCTCTGCGGCTCATGAAAATGTCGGAAGGTGTAAACATTACTGTAGCATCATTATAGTCATCGCAGCAAACCGGGACAACGGCAAGAGAGGCTGGCGGAATTTCAGTGTCCTCACGCACGACAAGTTTTGGCGACGACTCAAGGGTTTCATGCAAAGGTTCGTCACACAGGTGCGAAAATTGAACTTCAGCGCGTGCGCAGTCGATGATGGCATGATGATTTGACAGAAAGTCCCACCCGAGGATAACGTCATGCGAGCACACCGAAAGGACGATGAACTCGACAACGTACATAGAGCCTTGGATGAATATGCGGGCCATACAGGTGCCGAGAGGTCGAACTTGTTGTGCGCTAGCTGTACGAAGCGATAGTCCAGAGAGCGGCGTAGTCACATTGCGTAGGGAGCGGCAGAGCTGGGCGGCTATAACAGAAACGGCAGCACCTGTGTCGACGAGGGCAAAGGTAGAAACACCATCGACAGATATAGCGACGACGTTAGCTGGTGAAGTGCGAGGACTTGAGCATTTCGACGACGGCGCAGTTCTTGCCTCTGGAACTGCGGCGTTCAGTTTTCCTGGTTGGAGGAACCGGGTCTAGGACGCATTGGGGACAGTGATCGCCTGCGAGGAGATGGGGAGCGGGGAGAGTGAGTTTGAGGCTGGGGTGACCGTGACTCAGGAAGGTTAGTGTATCCGTACTGCCGTGAGGGATAGGGAGCAGGTATGTGCATGGACTGTGGGTCATACGGTAACGGCCGAGTAGCGTCGTGGAGTGGTTGGAAGCGACGGCGACAATATCGTGCCACGTGTCCTGGAGTACCACAGGCGTAGCAGATCGGTCGATTGTCAGGAGTGCGCCAGGAATTGCTGACTCGTGGTGCGGCCCAAGGTGTCGAAAAATGGGTGGAGTGGGGAGCGACTGAAGACATGGGTGGCAAATGCTGCTGACGGGGTCTGCTACGTACCACCTGGGCATACGTAAGAGGCGCGGCCACGGGCTGCATAGCCGGCGCATGGGCAACAGGCATGGCCACAGGCTGCTGGTGGGCAGCGACGGGAACAGCATGAGCTACCTCTTCGGCAATAACGTCGCGGAGTGGTGAGGGCAGACGAGAGGACGGCGGCTGCTGCGTGAAGAGAATCAACGACAGTTGCCGAGCTACTTCTTCACGCACGAAGTCTTTAATCTCTTGCAGGGTTGGTGAGTGGTCGGGAACAGAAGTGAGACTGGAGAGCGAGTCGACGTGTGAGGAAAATGGTCGAGTCAGGGTGCGCTGCTTGCTCAACTCGTCGAAACTTTGACACAAAGTGACAAGTTCCGCAACGGTGGCAGGATTACGGGCCAGGAGCAGCTGATATGCACCGTCATTTATCCCTTTGAGGATGTGTTGAATCTTCTCCGACTCGGGCATGGCGTTGTTCACGCGGTTGCAAAGACCAATAATGTCTTCGATATAACTGGTGAACGATTCAGATGGCTTCTGTGCGCGAGTCCGCAAGCGTTGTTCGGCTCTGGACTTGCGGACAGCGGGTCGGCCGAAAACGTCAGCAAATGACGTTTTGAAGATGGACCACGTCGTAATGTCGTTTTTGTGGTTGTTATACCACATTTCGGCCACGTCAGTGAGGTAAAAGATGACGTTAGTCAATTCGTCCGCGTCATCCCACTTGTTGTTTGCGCTCACCAGTTCGTAGTTAGCGAACTAGTCTTCCACGTTGGTCTCATCAGCTCCGCTAAAGACCTTGGGCTCTCGCAAACGAAGAACGCCGGGGCTGCTGGGGGATGGAGTGGAAGAGCCAGGTTGCGCGTTGTTGGTAGCCATGATGGGAGGTAGCGTTCGGTTGCGCAGCTCCAGGTTCAGGCAACGGCGAATGGCAGCACCCAGGTTCAGGCGACGGGGAATGTCAGCACCCTCCACCAATTGAAAAAGGGTTTATGGGCGACTGTTGGAACGGTGGTCCTACGAAGAAACACGATCGTGCAAGAGCAACGGTCAAGCAGATGCCGGCGATGATCAGCACGAGCCGAGCGAGCGAAGCCCAGCACCCAGTACCCAAGCGGTGGCGATGTTGCTTGCCAACGATGCTCTTTCTTCTTCACAGTTACAACGTCTGCTATATTGCTCTAGTTCATTTATTTGCACAGTCGTTCTGTCAAGAGCTTCAACTTGATGGGCAACTGTAACGGAAACAGATTCTATTTGAGATCTTAGATGAGAGAGTTCGGCTTGGTTACAAATTATATTAGAGAGCATGGAATCGTATTTTTCCGACAGGAAGTTAATAGACGTTTGAATTTCTGTCACAGTGCCCGCCATCTTTTCACAGGTTTCTTTGAAAGAGAGCAGTTCCTCAGCTTTCGACACAAGCATGTCAACAGTGCTAGTCAGCTGGTCCCATTTGGTGTTAACAGTATATAACTGGGGAACAAGTGAACCATTGCTATCACCCGAACCCATGCCAGACTTGCACATCTGACACGCCCACGTTTTACGCTTAACTGTCGACATTTCGATATAAGCACTGTCTGTGATCGCGGAACAGCTTTTTTCTGGGTGAAAGCTTGCTTTACAACTCGAGCACACCATGAATTCGCCTTCGACGGGCTTGGTACATGATGAACACAAGGAAGACATTGCAGTGTAGTCAGCGGCAATAACCTAATCACTATATGCAAGGTGTAGTTTAGGGACCCGCCTACCACGAATGAAGAAAATGTTTCAGTGACGCTGGCCCGCCTTGCCGCTGACTGCAATGCCGAGCTAGGAATGCAGGCTTTTTGTACGTTGCTAGCGGCACACAACGACCGACACCAAGCGGACCAGGTTGCAGTGATGCAGATCCAAGAACGAGCGTGTCCAGGAATTCAGGAGCCGCATGCACCGAAGAGCGTCTATGATGTCAGCGTTTGACGAAAACAGCGATTAACTCCCAGGCTTGTCACTGTGTCCTGCCAAGAATGAAGAAAATGTTTCAGTGACGCTGGCCCGCCTTGCCGCTGACTGCCAGTGTCCATGTCCGATATGTGTGCATCTTCAACTTCTGTCACGTGGTTCTAACTATTTTTACAATATTATTGTACGTTCAGCCATGAGAAAACAACAGGCAAAAGGCAGCGTGCGCTGGCGTCTGCACTGCCTGTCATCTATCGCTTCCGTCGGAGGAGCTTTCCAAGGAGTGAGCAAGATTCGACAACGAGACTGGACTTGTACACTTCACAATTAATTCACTTGAAAGAATGGAGAAACTTCATGTGTATGTAGAAAAATAAAAGATTTCGATGTCTCACTTTTGTCTTTCGTTGTTGCCGTGACTGCGAAAGCAGTTACACATAGGTGGCTAACTACTTTTTCGCGCGTTCTTTTCTGCGCAATTTGTTGCTCACTGCGCAGAAAAACAGGCGAAAAAGTATTAGGCCTGGCGGAAAATAAACAAAAAACCATGTGTGAACTGGGGTCAAAAAGCCCATCTGATAGAAGTATTTGAGTGGATCAACCGTTCATCCGGCAAGGTGCAACTGTGAAGAGTAATGGTTGCCTGGTAAGGTGTAAATGTGGGGATTAACAGTTGCTCTATGAGGTGCAAATGTGAGGACTAAATGTTAATCCTTTGAGGTGAATTGTGGGACTAAAGGTTACACACTAAGGTGTAAATGTGAGGACTAAATGTTAGTCCCTTGAGTTCGTGTGTTTGAACTAACTGTTAGACCCGGTGCCATTAGTCCTTAAAGAAATTAATGGTTGTGGCAGCCCCATTAGTCACCAAAAGGACGAACCACACACCCTTCTAACAAACTTCTCCCTTAGAGTGAACGCTGTGGATCGCCCTGACGCTTAAAAAAACACTCGTTTATCACCGATTGCTTTTCTATACCACTTCAATATAAAGTAGGCAATACGTTTACTGAAATTTTCAGCAGGGTTCGGTAACTAAGTTTCATTCCGTGCAGATGAAGCGGTATCGTGGCACCGATCAGGCGTCTCACAATGTTATTTTGATAAAAACCGCTAGCGTGCTAATTCAAAAGAAGTTAGTAGGTAATTTCTGCGCGAAAGAACGAAAGAAAATTATCTGCGTTGATCAAATAGACCTTCTGGTAAATTGTCAGTGCAATCCAGTAGAGGCCGAAGCAATCGCCGGTACCATCTCGGTTATGTCAGGTGAAGCAGAAGACATCGCGCGCGCATGCACGGAGCCCGAGTGTTTGCTCAGTCCATTGAGAATATGGGAGCAGAACACAAGTCCTTCATTGTTTTTGTGATCTAGATGCCGCCACCCTGCTGTGTTCCCCTCAGTAATCAACGTGGAGTGACCGATAGTGAAGGAAAAAGAGTTAGGTTCATTTTATGTGTGACAAATCTTCCGTTGCCGTTCGGATTCATAGAAAAAATGTTGCTCATACAAAATCTTTTTTTGAGATCTACCACCTAACGCTTAATAATGTAATGGTTGAATTCCTTTTTATAGTTAATAAACATGTGTTGTAACAAGGGCAGCTTGCACCGAAAACGCGCACGACACCCGTATTGCGCTTTAGTGTTGAACACATGACACTTCTCCGCGAATATCTCTAAGGAATTATTTCCTCAACCCCTTCGTTGCTTCCACATTTAATAATGCCTAATCTCCGAAAGCAACACTAAACGAATAATTTTTTACCACAATTCGTCACTCTGACATTCTTTCAAATCGCTTCTACTGAAGTGCGTTCAGGTTTCAACACATTAGCAACTAGGGTCACCAATCATCGCAGATTTTGCGCGAGAGATAATTTCTTCCTGCTCGACTACCTTCTACACTAGCAAAGGAAGGAAGATTTTTGAGGTTCAGAATGGGTCCCCTCGATGACTCGAGTGCATGGTGGCAGCGCGAAGGAAGAGCCGTAGTCCGGTGAAGAGACGCTTTATTGCAGGCTCAGGCGTCTGCCCGAGTCCAAGCCCGAACCTCCGCTCTCCCGTTTCAGATTCAAACATCGCCTTTTCAACCCTTGGTTGAACAAAGGGTCTTCACACAAACCAAACACACGTTGGGACTCGCATCATCACAACCAATCGGTGAAACTCTTTCATAAAGGCATTACATTGGTAAATATCACGTTATGAAGTGATATTTACCAACGCATGGGAACATTGCAATCAAACAGAAGGCAGCAAAAAGGGGGCTGGAATTGGTGCATTCATATATTAAAGTATGGGTTGGCAAAGAGTCAAGCAGGGATGCATGGAACATTTATTGTTAAGAGAGAAAGTAGCTGTGCAGATCAAACTTCTGGGTTTCGTGTACTTGTGGACGGGAGAAGAGGCCAGAGAGGAAAACCAGGCAATGGTCGAGTGTATATCAAAGGTTGTTGAGGAATTAGGAGGAGAGTGTGAGATAATTATACTAGGAGATATGAATGCGCACATAGAAGATATATATGGGTATATTGGCTCAACAGGCAAATTGATCAAGACTATGTGTCAAAGGCATGCATTATTCATTCGCAACAGTACTGAGAAGTGTGAAGGGCAAATAACATGGCAGGTAGAAAGGTTGTAGTCGACGATAGATTATGTACTGATGTCACATAGGATGTATGATAGGCTCAGTGGAATGCACATAGATGAATGTGGCTCCCGGAGTCTGGGTAGTGATCACAAGCGTATGCAGCTAAGTTTTGGAAGAGCAGAGAAAGTGGGCAGGAGACAAAATGAGCAACTACAGGAAAATTTTTATTCAGAAAATCAACTAGAAATAGCTAATAAACAAATTGAGAAAGTTATCATTGAGGATAATGAAGCAGTGTGGACATACACGAATCTAATTAGACTGTTTGAGCTAGAGCTTGCTAAGGCACGTGACAAGTCACCCCGGAAAAGAAGACACAAATCCAAGAGTTGGTGGGACGAGGAAGCTAAGAGAGCTTTAGCAAAATGTCAGGAAGCGTCTAGGAAACACAGACATGCTAAGCAACGGGATGAACCGACAGATCATGTTGAAAGAAAATGGGACATCTTTCTAAGCTGTAGAAAAGAAGCATCCCGTCTGATCAATGAAAAGATTAGAAGAAAGGGGGCTTAGTAGCTGGCAGAAGTACATAAAAAGGGTAGGAATGGAGCTACAAAATTTTGTAACCATCTAAACTCCCTAAGAAATGACACAAGCCTTGAACAGAGGTTTTTAACTACAGCTCAAGGTGCTAGGCTTGAAGCGGGCGAAGCTATTGAATATATAAGAACAAGGGTGACCGAAACATTTCAACAAAGAAGTGCCTTATGCACCACAATATACAAGGCTGGATCAAGTGGCACATTGGCTCCATTTTCACAACGAGAGTGGGAAAGGGCTGAGAAGAGGGTTCCTAGTAGTACATCAACAGGCCCAGATGGCATTCCAACTATGCTGATAAACACGGGTCCGAAGTCTAAACAGACTTTGAGAGAGGCGGTGAGCAAAACAATAACCGATGGTGAAGTCCCCGATAGATGGAAACTTAGCAGGATGAGCATGATCCATAAAGGAAAGGGGGACAAAGCTGACATAAACAACTACCGTCCTATAACAGTGACATCAGTGGTCTACAGGCTGGCAATGCAGATTATAAAGGAAAGACTGCAGGATTTGACAGAGTATGAAGGGGTGCTGGGGGCACTGCAGAATGGATTTCGAAAATACAAGGGTTTGGAATACAATTTCTTCTCACTGACGCAGTGCATCAAAATAGCAGAAAAGAAACACAGGCCTCTGTGGCTACCATTTTTGGATATCAAGGGAGCGTACGATAACGTGGTTCAAGAGGACTTGTGGGGAACAGTGCACACACTAGGTATGGAAGATGGAGTCACTAATCTTTTAAAGGATATCTTTAAAAGTAACAAGGTAGTTATAAAGCGGGAAAAACAGGTATCCAAGCCCACAGAGGTAAAACGGGGGCTTAGGCAGGGGTGTTATTCCCTTGTTATTCACCCTTAACCCTTGTTATTCATGATGTACCTACAAGGATTAGAGGCCAAATTAGAGAGAAGTGGACTTGGCTTCAACCTCTCTTTTATCAAACAAGGAAAACTCGTAGAACAGGCACTGCCCTTATTGATGTACGCAGATGATATAGTGCTAGTGGCCGACAACAAGAAAGATTTGCAAAGACTGATGGTATCTGCGGTAATGAGGGAGATAGGTTAGATTTCCGATTCAGTAAGGAAAAATCAGCAGTCATGTGTTAGTGATAATGAATGTTGTGATCTTAGGATACAGGAAGTCACGCTAGAGATAACAGATAAATACAAATATCTGGGCGTATGAACAAGCAATGGGACCAAGTACCTAAGGGAACGCGAAATATACGTAACGACAAATGGTAACAGGAATGCAGCAGTGATGAAAAAATAGGGTACTGTGGAAATACAATAGGTATGATGTTGTGAGAGGAATATAGAAAGGGTCATGGTTCCATGTCTGACATTCGGCAATGCGATCTTGTGCATGAGATCAGAAGTTCAAGCAAGATTAGAACTTAGGCAACGTGGAATAGGTAGGCTTGCTTTAGGAGCTGACGGGAATACACCAAATCAGGGAGTACAAGTTGATATGGGATGGACATCATTTGAGGGGGGAAGCTAGCAGCAAGATAAAATGTGAAGTGATTGAGAGAAATGTGGGAGGAGCGTCGGGGTGGGAAGCTTCTCAGCTACTTGTACAGGAAGAATGCCGATACAAAATAAGAAAGCCAACCAAAAAATTGACGGATAAATACTTAGAAAACAGCAGGGGGTCAAACCAAAAAGAATTATCGGTTATGAAGAAAGTGAAGGAAGCTGAGACCGACATGAGGAGAATTTACATGATTAAGAAGTCCGCACTAGAGATCTATCGAACATTTAAGCAGGAAATTGCAAGGAAAGGATTTATGATAATACTCGGGGTAGTTCTCTACTGTTTGAGGCCAGTACGGGAATATTACGAACCAAGACATATCGGGTGAAATACGAAGGGGTAAACATGGCATGCAGTGCGTGTGGAGAGGAAGAAGAAACTGCCGAACACTTGATATTATTCTGTAAAGGGATTCACGCTATTGTTCAGGATGATGGCACAGAGCTCTTCAAAGCACTGGGGTGTAGGGACAGGCAGGACAGGATAGACTTTAAGAGAGTAGAAATAACTAGAAATAGGTTATGTGATTGGTGGCTAACGTCAAGGCATGAGTGAAAACTAAACACTTCAGTGCAAAGTACAAATCCTCAACATAATTATTTAAAGAGAAAAAATAAATCTAGTTTTATGGTTCATTAAGTATTACGGCTTAATGGCGCTAGCCACCGCCCGATCTAAAGAGTACAGCCACATCAATCTATCTATTCATCCATGGAACGGTGCTGGAATGTAATGTCCGGCATGGTGGGTAGACACGTTTTTCAAGGGCTCCCGATCGACTGCACAGACAAGTGTTTTTGCATGATTTGAGTTTGATTTTATAATTAAGGCAGCAGTGTAAACCTTTGTAGCAGTAGTTACATTGTACAGCTCTTTGGGGATCTGACATCAGGTATTTACTTGTTTGTGTATGTGTTTTTTCCTCCTGCCACCCCATAGTGCGGGTGCACATACACCGAACACGTAAATTTTTGTAGAAGAGTTTCAGCTATTTTTATTTAGGGCAGGGTTCGTCGTACGCCGTGTTTTGTAATTATCGAGTGGGACAGTTCATAAGGACAATTGGTGTCAAAAAGACATGATTAAAAAAACTCAAATGTTCATGATGCGGCACGAGTTTGAAATGGAGGCGAGTGTGGCCACGAATTCAGAGGAGGCTAATGCCAAGTGTAGGCAGTGGGAGGCCGAAAAAATGGGGGAAACGATGGTTGCCGTGAGTGAAATGTGGACGAGAATCGCCGAGCTGGAGACTGCGTTGACGACAGAGCAAGAAAAAAAGAGGCCTATAAGAGAAAGAGTGAGGTCAGCTGAGGAGACCCTAGCGAAGGAAGGCAAAGTGAACAAAAGAGCAGCGGATTATGAGAATGGTAGGGCACCAATACCCAGAATGCCGGAGAAGAAGGGGAAACAGGTTTTATTGCTTCAATGGCCACAAGCCCCAGAATCTGTGAAGTAGAGGGGGAGGGGGGAGAGGACTGTAATAATTAACCGGTCCACAGACGTCAGATGGAGACGACTCGCATATTCAGCATAGAGCCAAAGCTAATCATTTCTAGAGCGTGCCTGTCTCCACCTCGTCCGCTGTTTCCACTTCACGGTGCAGGTTTTCTTCGTGTTTTGTCGCCAGAAGGAGTTCTTCGAGCCTCAAAAGAGCTACTTCTTTATCCTTCAAGGAATCTATGTGGCCTGTAATCTGGGAGGCATCAGGATCCAGTTGCTGCAGCAGGTCTGACAACAGTGCTTGGGCTCAGGTGACACCAGCTCTGATCGAGCCACGCTCCTTCCGAAAATGGTCAGTGGTCGCCATTGTCGTGACATTCAGGGAAGCCTCCGAAGGGGTGGATCCTGGGTTCGTGCTTCAAATGTAACAAAATAACTGGTCTGCAAACGTTAATCGGAGACGACTCGTTCATGCGTCATATATCCCAAATTGTTCATTTGCTAGAGCGTGCCTGTCCCCACTTCATCCTCTTCGACAGTCTGGCCCGCTCCAAGAGAATATTCTGCAGCAAGGACGAAGCAGCCGGCCTCACAGGTGCAACTAACCTCCAGGAGCGGGACACTCTAGCTGAAAATGCCAAGCAGGTGATAATCGCCGAGCACTCCTATTTAAATCTTTGTGCAGAAACGATTAAAGAGAGGATAAGAGTATCAAGAGGGTTTCAGTAGAAAGGTACATTCTCAGGACATAAGCTGGAAGCAGTCATGAGGCAAGCGAGCGCTAAAGCTGGTGGACGAAACATCGTGATAACTGCTGGTGGTTTAAACGATGTCCTATACGAAGATTCGGCCTGACTAGCGACCACCCTGGCGAAAGGGGTCAATGACATGCGCGCCATTCCCCCTCAGGTTACCGCTAGTGATATGCACGATACCAGAGGTACCGATGCGTGACGGAAACCATCAAAGAGTGGTTGTCGGCGCAAACAAAAAAAAAAGTCACAGCTTTGCCGTAAAGGCGAAGCAATGAACGCGACAGCAACAAATTGGAAGGTCACGCGTAAAATGTAAAGCAGATCGATACATGCCCCGCGCTCCTAACGCACAAATGACGCACAAAACGTACTCACAAGTACGGATGGATGCACGCGAATAAGCGTCTCATTTGTTACTTTGCTCTGTCTGAAAAGCGCGCGCTTTTCGCAAACGAAGACTGCAATCATTGCAGTTACCTTTGTGCACCTGGTAACTACAGTATAATCGTTCCAGGTAAAGCCCGAGGCCAGCCAATGCACATGACCTTCCCCTCCTCGCCGCCGCGAGATAAGGGCACGTGAGGGAGCGTCGCTCCCATTCTCTAAGCCAGGCAAAGTACGCGTAGGAGATTAAAGTGAGCGCCGCCGCGTGATGTGGCGACGCACGCTCATTGCGCCATCTTGCTGGTAATGCTGAAAATGCAATTCCCCTTCCCCCCCCCCCCGATATGCTCGTGAGCAGCGGTAAATGGTAGATATGAGTAGCTGGCTGTTTGGGCGGTGAAGGATTTGCTCCGGCGAGACTCAATAGTTAACTTCTCGCTTTTATGACGCAAAGGTCCCACATTCGATTCCGCGTGCCGGAGTGATTTTTCCTGGATGTTTTTTTTCTTTTATTTTCATATATATATATAAATACGTATGCATATACGATGCATGACATCGATGTCGACGCCGGCAGCAAAATCGAGCTGAGAGTTTCCATATAATTGCTATCGCAATAAAAGATGGAGCAGATGAGTCGAGAGAACGGCTTTCAACTAGTGGAAATATGGTCCCTAGAATATACTGGCTAGTCTGCCGTCTTTTTTCCGCCGCTGCCGCTCGGTGATGCATGCGGTTATGGCGCTGTATGCTCTTGAAGTGCTCATGGCATCCCAATTATGCTAATAAAGAAACTAGGACCAAACTCTAAGCAAACAATAAGAGAAGCAGCGAGCAAAGCAATGATGGACGGTGAAACTATCGATGGGTGGAAACTAAGTAGGATTAGCATGATCTCTAAAGAAAAGGGGAACAGCGCCGATAGAAACAACTACCGTCCTATAACAGTTGCATCAGTAGTATTACAAGCTGGTGATGCAGATAGTAAAGGAAAGACTTCATACATGAGTGGAGAATGAGGGGGTGTTGGGAGAACAACCAAATTGGTTCCGTAAACGAAGTAGGTTGGAGGACAATCTGTTTTCATTGATGCAGTGTATTGAAATAGCGGGGGAAAACACAGGCCTCTGTAGCTGGCATTTCTATATACCAAGGTAGCTTACGATAGTCTGTTTCAAGAAGACTTGTGAGGATTATCGGACACAATAGATGTGCAAGATGAAAGAACTAATATTCTAAAGTATATATATAAAAGTAACAAGGTATTTATGAAGTGGGAAGAACCAATATTTGAACCTATAGAGATATAACGCGGGCTTCGACAGGAATGTGCCTTGTGACCTCTGTTATTTATGCTGTATCTCCAGGGACTAGAAGCAAAATTGGAGGGGAGTCGACTCGGCTTCAGCCTCTCTTTTGCCAAGCAAGGAAAACGCATTGAACAGTCATTACCAGCATTGATGTATGCAGATGATATAGTATTAATAGCCGACAACAAGGAAAATATGCAGAGATTGATAGACATCTGTGGTATTAAAGGAGATGGGTTAAATTTGAAGTTCAGCAGAGAAAAATTGGCAATCATGATTTTCAATGATAACAAAGGCATTGAGAAAACGATACAGGAAGTCACGCTAGAAGTCGTGGATAAATACAAATATTTGGATGTATGGATAAATAACAGAGCTGAGTATATAAAGGAGCACGAAAGATGTGTAAGGACTATAAGGCACTGTGGAACAACAATAGGTATGACGCAGTGCGAGGGATTTGGAAAGGTGCCATGGTCCCAGGTTTGACGTTCGGCAATGCTGTCTTGTACTTGAAATCAAAAGTTCAAGCAAGATTGTAACTTAAACAACGTGGAATAGGTAGACTTGCTTTGGGAGCACACGGGAATACTCCAAATCAGGCGGTACAGGGTGACATGGATGTACAATCGTTTGAGTGCAGGGAATCTAGCAGCAAGATAGAATTGAAGAGTGATTGAGAAAAATGGGAGAGGAGCATTGGGCTAGGAAAGTTTTCAGCTACTTGTACATAAAGAATGTCGATACTAAATGGAAAAAGCGAACTCGAAAACTGTCAAGCAAGTATTTA
>NW_023611823.1:0-117388 GCF_013339725.1 Rhipicephalus microplus | reverse complement strand
ATGGGCCTAGCGGATTCACCGTGAACGCACCGTCCCCACAGCACGATGACTGACCATTAGACATCACTGACCAGCTGACCACTTCAGAAAGGGCACCTCGAACTTCCTTCTGTTTACCATCACCTGGACCTTACAGGTCCAGTCATCGGCGACAGCGGTACAGCAGCCCCAACAGGGGCCGTTCCAGGAGCCTCTATTCGGAAAATTAAGGGCAGCAGCCGATGGAGGTGCACTTGCTGTACGACGAACAACCGAAGAAGGCCCTCCGCTGCCGACGACGACACGACGGCAAGTTAATACGCCGATAGGGAGACAGAGCTCTGAAGTAGAAACTTCTCGGCCAGAAGGCGACCTGACGACGCCACGTCGAAGCATTCGAGCAAACTGACGTTGACCTGACCCGACACCACGATCAAACCGCAACGCGCAAAGATGAACTAGCGACCTCGACGACCACAACGTCACCGCTCTCGTCGAGGCTGGGGCCGACTATTCCGTCCTCAGTGGGCCTTTCATGATCAAGTTGAAGGAAGTGAAGACTGTTTGGAAAGGCCCTGAAATCAGGACACTGGTGGTCATATAATAACAACAGCTGGTGTTTTCACAGCAAGAGTTACCATCCTTAACCGTACTTACCGCGCCAGCTTTCTCATTCTACAGCACTGCTCTGGGGATGTGATACTGGGGATGCACTTCTTAAGTAAACACGGTGCCGTCATCGACCTAATATTGGAGGCAATAGCGATATCCACAGAAAAATCACTGCCACCACACACGTTATCAGGAAGGCACGTCTTGGGTGTGCAAGAAGACCTAGTCACCGTTCCTTCTTGCTCCAGCGTGAATATTTCTGTCTGCACTAAAGAATGAACCAGCATGCAAGAAGTCGTTGAAGGAAACCAGCAACTGCTGGTCAACCACGAAGTTGGCATCGCCAGAGAAATAGCCCAGCTGCGGGAAGGTAATGCAAGAACGATGCTCCCGAACTTCAGCTACGAGTACAAGCCAAGAAGTAAGGTACGATGGTTGCCTACATCAAAAAATTACTGGAAGCCAGCAACGCTTTCGCCGTAACTGATTCTGTCGAATGCTCTCCCACGAATCAAGCACTTCGACCGGCTTTCGACATTATTCCGAGCCTTCCGATACATGAAAAAGAACAGCTCCGAATCCTGCTACTGAAATACAAAAACTGCTTTTCGTCATCATCGAGAATTTGAAAGACCTTCGTCGCGGAGCACGGAGTCGTAACAGAAGAAAATGCCAGGCCACTCATTCAGGGCCGCTGTACAGGGTTTCGATGCGAGAACGCAGGTCCATGAAGAAACATTTCGACGAAATGCTATGCGACAACATGCAATCATTGGAATTTGCGCAGTTAGGGTGGAGGTGTGAATGTTCATTGGTCATCAGTTTGAGCATACGTTTTGAATGAAGTCATAATGTCAACAAGGATTCGTAATACAATTGAGAATTCATTACCTATTTTATTAGCTCAGTTGTGTGGTTCGACATTTACAATTGACCAACCAGTGCTCGAGACTGAAGTGAATGGCAACGTATCGCAGCAGTTTCTTGATGTTTCATGTAGTGTAAATAAAGACGTACTGGAACGCATTAGCGTCAAATGTTGCGGCTGCTTACCGCATGCCCGGTATGCCATACTCAAACACTGTGGGCCTTTTCTTTCGTTATGCCTGCGATGCGAACGCACCCCCCCCCCCCCCCCATGTAAAACAGACTTTCATACGCCCACATCATGCTAGCATAGCCAAATAGACGTGTAGTACCGCGAGGCGAGCAGCCATCCAATTTTAATGGCTGCACTTTTTTTACAGAAATGAATGAAAGCAGCAAGCAGGGGCTGTTAAATTGTTTTTGCTCGTTTTGGTGTGAACAGTGAAATGCGGTCATTTTTCTAATATATTAGGCACGCCGGGGCTTCCTGCAAATATAAGCCGATGTTGCCGCTGAAACAACGCGTAGAATAAATGTGTCTTAAAAAGACTTACTTGGATTCCAAGCAAAAATTTACATTAGTGAGGAAGTCTGAACATTGGACACATATGGCCTCGACTTCGCTCATTATCTCTAATTATATACAGCGATAAGAACACCAGAGGCCTCATTCATCACTCCTTTATGCCTTGCTGTCAAAAGGCGATTACGCGATAAAACGCGATCAAATTGATAGATCTGAAAGAAAGCTAAAATTTTGTACTTCAAAAGCAATATTGCTAACGATGATACCTATTGCTATAATGAAGGGCTTTCATAATATGCGGGAGGTGGTTGGAAGCTATAGCTTGACGATATGTCTAAGATGCCTAATTGAGTTTGAAAATGGGGGCCACCGAGCTGATTTATGAGCGAGAAAGTATAGGAGAACAGAAACAAATACGCCAAAGGTATTTGCACACTTAACAGGTGGTGTTCTGCGATAATCATAATAAAAAACTTCAACTATAAAGCAAATGACTACATATAAGCTATATACAGCCAGCATTTTGTTTTTATAACACGCGATAATATTAAGCCCTATAGTATAAGCCTTCACCTGTCATTCCGCAGCTTTGCCTGTTCCGTGAAAAGTTTGTTTGAAGATGCGCTTGATTACTGATTTTTAAGTTTTTTGTAAAGCAAAATGTGTTTCTCTGTGCCGGGCATTCATACTATAATTACTATTTTTCTTTATGATTTCCAAAACTGACTTTCTTGCTAGAAAATGAACATTTATTTAAAAAAACATTTTTACATCAAACCAAAGTGATGCACAAGTGAGGCAACAAAAAAGCTAACATATTACTATGCTAGCAGCTACCAACACAATACTACACAAAGTGTTTGACTAGGCGTCACGACAAAAAAGGTTTGAAACAAAACATGGGAACGAGAATTGATTTGGGTGACAGAACCACGGATTTAGCCTCCCAGACATTTCATTAAAATTGGAGCAAAATCGCTGCTACCACGCTGTCCCGTAAATGCTGCCCCCTAGCCGTAAATGAGCACAGTAAAATGGCGTTTGCTGGTCACCTAGCAGTACTCAAGTGCTGGGCTACCCATTGACCAGGAGTACGCTTGGAAGAAGTAATGCATAATGACCATTGAGGGTCTCCCTACAGCGTGAAATATCAATAGCTTTGCTAAAAACAGAGCTAGAAAGTCGATGCCTGGTGTGTAGGTGAATGTACAAACGCAGATTAGGGTAGCACACTGTAGTCGACTGCTGTGCTTCACTTCGTCTCAGTTCACGATAAACGAAGTGGTAACGTCCCTAGATCACTGCGCCAGTGTGAAAGGTGAACTATTCGGTGAACTTTCGTGATGGCTCTAACATAGAGCCTTCTCCTTCTTTTTCATGTATACTCTTCTTGTTTAGCACTCGCTTTCACCTGCGTGAACGGGCACATCAGCAGCCAGCCGGCCTTATGAAATTGGGGTAAGACATGTGAGCATTTGCGTTGGCTTAAGCTCGCTCTGTTCTAAAACAACGGAGGTGAACGATCCTGAAAAAGTGGATCCTAGGTGACTGTGGGCGTTCACATTGCAGATAAGTTTAAATAAAGGGTCCTCAATCCTAAGATAAGCTGTAAGGTGCACACAGAGTTGCCATCAAAGTAAGTTATTCCAGTCACTGCCATTGCGTTCTTCATTGCGCGTGTAAGGACAGCTGTTTTGTATACAGCTTATACAAGCCAAAGAATGCATTCAGGAAACGTATACAAAATAAATGTGCAGCGCTTATCGTCTACCACGGTGACTCAATGACATATATTCAAAAGTCATAGACTCGATTCCCTATGGCAGTTACCGTAGTTTGATTGAGGGCCGACAGTAAGCACGACTGAGTACCTGAACACAGATGCAAGTTAAATAACCTCGTGGGGCCAAAATTACGTTCCTCATTTATACTGAAGTCGCCTTCTAAGTTTACACCTTATAGTATTCAGTAGACTATAAGGCAGCCCATTCGTCGAATGCAATGCAGCTGAGAAATACGCAATAATTTATTTGTCGATCATTCGAGGCAAGAACAAGGTTCTGCAAAGTGCTCTAAAACTTAAACTCAGCAGTGGCAAAGATAACTTTTGCTGATCGTCATGAGTACCCACATTCATTGCGAGATTCTCGCTGCTAGAGATTATTAGCGCCCACAGCTGAAGACCGCTGGTCTAAAAATGGCCCGAGTAGAGGGCTGACTATTATGCGCCGTGATCAAGTGGGCTGCTCTATACTTCTCCCTTCCGTCGCATCTACTTTACATCAGGCAATACTTGCATATTTTTTGTTAACATGTTGATATACTTAACAGTAGAACACATGCATAGAATTTCCGAAACGCAAAACACAGAAATACCATATGCACAGCGAACCATAAATTACTGACTGAATATTTATTCTGTCAATGAATTTAATAATATTGGTCAATGTGAAACCCCCTTATATGTTTGCTTATTCACATTGTTAAAAAATAAAAAATATTTTTCTTTAAATAAAGAGTGGCGATGTCTTTATACGCACTGAAAAAGCGACCCATGAGTAATGAAAGAAAAGACGTTCATCGGTATGAACGAACAGCTCATCGAAAAACCTAATTGTTATAAATGCCTGACCTCTTTTCTCACTTTGCGTACTTACACTCCCATCTGTGTGTAAAGCACTTGATCTGCTTGATACGGCTGTCTTGATGTATTGCCAGAAATTTCAGAGGAAATCATTAACGTCCCTGGGGGATGGAGTCAGTAGAGCATTTCACTATACTAGGCCATTCGCTTAAGCCCGCTATATTTTATTAGCCAATTTCATCATTCTTTTGTTCTTCCTCGTCACAGGCTCATAAACGTTTTCATCATTCTTTTGTTTTTCTTCGCCACAGGCTGATAAACTTTTTGATCATCTCTTCATGGAAATCACTGGCTCCAAGCTTTGTGTGCTCATATTTCGTTGCAATGAAGGAGCGAATATTTCGTTCGTGTTGTGCGTATGTGCGCAATCTCTCACTGGGGCTCATCTGAACCGTGTCAATCACCACCATTTATTTTTCCTCATCGCAAATTTCAGATATTTTTATCGCAATATAATCATCTCATTATCATTGTACCTTTTAGGCATAGAAAATATATCAGATTAGTTTTCGAAGATGCCGTCGTGCGTTTTTGAAAGTGACTATACTTTATGTAGTTATGACTTTGCCAACATATCCACTTTTGTAGCGTTAGCTACACTGGTCAAGCCAAAGCCCTTTCACGTGCTCGTACTGGGGACGCACTGCGGATGCGCGAGGAGCAGTGCCATCACAAGGCGCACAGCTGGCACACGGGAAAAGGACTGGAAGCTCTTGGAGTGGCGTGTGACTGGTGGGCTGGCGCTCTACTCGCGTGAGCTCACACTCTAGTCTGTCTCTCTGTATGTATGTCCTCCATTCATTATTATTATTATTATTATTATTATTATTATTATTATTATTATTATTATATTATTATTATTATTATTATTATTATTATAGCATAGGGAGCCTACATGACCGCCTCCCTAGCTCGGCACCGCGCTCGTCGCGACCCGCGCTCATACGTTCATCTCCCACGTGTATTTTGGTCGGCGTTGGGTACACCAATGCCACTTAGGTGATTTCAGGCCCGCTAACTCTTTCTGTTGGGGGCTTCGACGTCACTCCGCTTAGACAGTCTTGTTTCGCTGCACAGACGTGCCTACGCTTGCTGTCGTCGCTCGACAAACATAGATTGCCAAGTTTAGCGATTGTCTGTCTGACGTGCTGGTGCGCTTGTTGGCTCGAAAAGACCGTGTTTTAGAAATGAAGCTCCTTGAAGGGGCCTTAAAACACTTTTTCAAGTAACCATGGAATGCATTCACTGGAAGAGTTCATTTCCTCACGAATTTAACGCCATAAAAATTTGAGAATCCGCGTTGTACGAGCGGAGTTACAAATATTTGTCGCACGCTGCCAATGCATTCTCTCTTCTCTCGTCCCGACGAAAGCGCTGGAAGCTAAGCAGAGAGGGATGAAAGGGGCAAAGAAATACGTCACGCATGCCTCGTGACCTTCAGCACTTTTCCTTTTTTTCCTTGTGAATGCACGGCTTTTTTTAGTGTGATCGCGCGCGCACACGCGGACATGTCACGGCCTTCCACGGCGATCTCTGTAACGACCGAGCGCTGCTTGTTCAAATCAGCCAATAGCTTACAGATGGCTTTGCCAACGTTACTAGATTATGGGCTTTGCTACGTGTATTGTTTGAGCATCTTCCGTCATTTGCCGGGAGAAGGGAACGCACATTTTAGCTCACTTCGATAATTTATTGCGTATTACAGGCCTCATATGTAGCGCTGCAATATTTAGCTTATCCGGGCCTCATGTTACGCTGCAATATTTAGTTGTCAGGAGCCTTTACTACCGATCGGCAGCGTTTTCTGACCATGCTCAAAAAGTGTTGCAGAGCCCCTTTAAAAGGCATGGCCTGAGCGTCCCGTCGTAATAGTATGTAGCCACCCCTCGTTTGTTCTTGAACCGGTCTTAGACGGTGGTACTTGAACATATAACGAAATGCATATATGCTAAAGAATGCAAATAATTTGATACTACAAGAAGTTACTTGTAGTATGATAAATATAAAAATTACACTATATTCATGAAGTGAATTTGATGAGTGGGGCGCAGCGTCCGTCATTCCGGCAGTATGCGTTCTTGCTTCCATCTATTTATGTGTTCGTTCATTAGTGCACACGTCCATGCGTCCTTTCATCCATTACCTGTCCGTGCGTCCATCCGTCCATCCTCTCGTGCATCCATCTGTGCATCCATCGGTTCATCCGTTCGTCCGTCCGTGAACCCATGAATCCACCCGTTTGCTCGTACATCAGTCCGTCCGTTCATTCGTGCATCCGTTTATGCGTCCGTTCGTTCATTCATCCGTCCGTCCTCTCGTGCGTCCATTCGTGTGTCTGTCCCTGCGTTTGTCCATGCTGTATCAATGACGCATTACGCCGGGTGGCTGGTGGTGGAAAAGTTCAATTTATTGAACGTGAGCTGGTTATATATGCGCTGAATTCGTGCGTATCATCTACATCTCTTAACAGTTCATGCGCATATCGTGCGCCACGTGCCACGTGTTCGGTACATTTTTTGAATGCGAAGCATTTGTAAGCAAACTTCGGTGACTTTGAGCGTACTATCTATCTATCTATCTATCTATCTATCTATCTATCTATCTATCTATCTATCTATCTATCTATCTATCTATCTATCTATCTATCTATCTAACCGCTTACGACTTTTAGCTCTTCTGGCAGTTTCGACAATGGTATCGATACCAAACTTATACTTTAACATGAACGTATGTCGAACATAAGTGATTGGTCATAACATGAAAATTATGACATTTATGCCTTGAATGTGAGGATATACATTTCATGGTCTTGCTGCTCTTGCGGTGGTTTTGTTGACATAAGAAGTTTCAAAATTGGTATGGCATGACATGACTGCATGGCGAACACAAGCGACAGACCCTAACATGAGAATCATGATATGCGTGTCATGTATCAACATGACTACATGCCGTGCTCATGATGTGCTCACGGCCGTTTTCCTTGCTTCACATATACCAAATATAGGATTACGGGACATGAATAGATTTAGAAGGTATGTGACTGCAGTGCAAACATGATAATCATGAGATGCGTTTCATGTCACAACATGACTACAGGCTACGCTCGTGATGTGCTCACAGCCGTTTCGCTAACTTCACATGTTCCAAATTTGGTATTACGTGACGCGAACGGACAACATAGGGAAATGACACGTCCAAACATAATTACGACATACGTGTGATGTAACAACATGACTACATGCGACACTCATGATGCGCTCACCGCCGTTTCACTAGCTTTACATATGCCAAATTTGGTATTACGTCACGTGAACGGATGACGAAGGTGCGCTACTTAAGTAGACATGATACTCATTCATGATATGCGTGTCATGTAATAACATGACTACATGCAACACTCGAGGCGCCAATACATTTTGACGTGACCCGGCGTGCGTGCGTGCCGGCGTTCGTTTCATCGCGTCACGCCGGCGATGCCACGCCAGGCGCCGATCGCACTCCGCACTGCGTTGCTTTGACGCATACGTGTTTGAGTGCACACGGCGTCTCTTCATCACGAAGAAAGGCAGACGCAGTGCTGTCTGGGTAGAGCTGGGTAAAGTCATTGGCGCGAAAGGCAGCCTGTTGCATTTCGCACCGGTTGCCGCCGGGACGCTCCGACAGACGCTGGTCGCGCCCGTCGCGCCTGCCGTCAGACTATAGTGTGCTCGCATTTTGCTAGCGTAGCCTGACTGCGCGAAGCCTGTGTGCTCGTCAACTTTACGTCGGAGTATATCGGGCCTTTCATGATGAACTCGCGGCCATTTCGCTAGCTCCACATATACCGAATTCGGTGTTACGTGACGTTAATGGATGACGAAGGTAAATGACTGGTGCAAGCATAATAATCATGATACGCGTGTCATGTAACGGTATGACAATATACCAAGGTCATGATGCGCTTGCGGCCATTTCGCTAGCTCAACATGTACCAAGTTTGGTATCACGTGACGTTAATGGACAACACAGGTAAATGACATGTCCAAACATAATGCTTATGATATGCGTGTCATGTAAAGCATGGCTACATGCTACGTTCATAGCGCATGTGCTCACGGCCATTTTCTAGCTCGACATATACCAAAGTTGGTATTACGTGACGTTAATAGATGAAGAAGGTAAATGACATGTCCAAATATAATAACCATGACATGGAAGTCATGTACGACACAATTTACCTCCGCCTCGTAACGTTGTGCTGATTTTAAAGGGACATATCAGTCTTTTTCATTCACGCTTCGCCTATCATCGATCCCCACTTCACGTGGGATCTGCCAATTTTCTGCTTTCCAAATAAACCAGCAAACAGACAAACAAAAAATAATTAACAACAAAACTTCGCACCACCTGAGCTATGTTAGTACACTGTAAGTAAAGTGTTAGTACAATGCTAGTGGTATGTACCCCAAAACTCGCTTAAAGAACTTATTCAAGGTTACTGTTGTATCTTATACGATTGGGTGCTCTATGTCGACTATGTGATCTTTATAGTGTTGAGACGTTCGTCGCCATCACCCTAGTTGAGGCAAACCGTTGTTGTGCTGATGTACTTTCTCAGCTGCTGGGTGGCTCATCCCCATTGTCGACTTTGCTGTCTTCTGAAAAATTACACACAAAACGTTCTCTGGTCGGCAACAAATCTTTCCTGTTACGCCAGAGGATTTTCCCCTCTTCTGGAACCCCATTGTAAACGAAGAAAGTGCTTAACAGCGCAAACGACGAAGCACTTTCTTCGTTTACCACGCAGCACCAACCAGCCCCATCAAGCACTTGATCTAGGTTGTGGGCAGTGTTCCACTACCCGCGCTTTTGTGTCCCACGAATGTTTCATCACACGGACCACATCTCTGCGCTTCAGAGCTGACAGAGGACGCCTCTAGTTGTCTCTCTGGCGATGCTTGACAATGCGCAGACATGGATCGCCTCCGAAGTCAGGTACGCTTATCCTCCGTTTTCTTCCCTGGAGAAGCTCCACCGGTGCCGCTCTGCCTTCCACGTGTGCTGTGCTGTAAGCAAGCAAACCCAGCCAAAAGTCGCGCTTTGCTTCATCGGTTTTCTTTAAAATCTGCTTACTAATTGTGCCCCCTTTTCTGCTAAACCGTTAGACTGCGGATAGCCAGGGCTAGAAGTGATATGCCGAAAGTCATACTCTCGTGCGAAGGCGGCAAAAGACTTGCTCGAGAAAGATGGTCTATTGTCGGAGAAAACCTCCGTTGGTATACCACATCCGGGGAAAAAGGCACTTGTCGCTTGGATATTCGTGAGAGCAGATGCATCTTTGAGCATTTATACCTCAGGAAAGTTTGAAAATGCATCGTAGAAACACAGGTAAGTCTTGCCGCCGTAGTGGAAAATATCTATACCTACTCGGCACCATCCTTGCTCAGGTATCGGACGCATCCACAATGGTTCACGAGGCTGGCTGTAGTCGAATTTTCTGCCCACTGTTCACTTTTGTACAAAGTCTTGAATGTCTCGACTCTATTCCAGGCCAGAAAACGCTATCACGAGCCCCGCACTTGCACTTCGTGATGCCAAGAAACCCTTGGTGAATTTGTGAAATCATTTCATGCTTAATGCTAGAGGGAATCACAAACTTGCATCCTTTTAATAAAACACCTTGCACCTGTCAGAGCTTTCCCCTAAATGGTGTTAGCTGGCCATCGATTGCTGTGTTTCTTCGCAGACTTTCTATAACTTTCACAAGGTATTTATTCTTACTTGTCTCTTTGGCCAGTCGCTGTTGGGTACTCTTGCTGACACGAGATGAAAGCATGCTCACGGCGTGTACCTCTGCATGGGTGGCATTGTTGTTGCAGTTGACAGTCGCCCGGGGTAGTATGTCGGCCAACAGGAGGTGTTTTCCTGCAAGAATCATAATTTTCAAGTCGTATTGAAGTAGGCGCAAAAACAAAACGTTGAAGCCTTGGTGGCATGTCTCTGATTGCTTTTTGAGAGAAATCGTTATCAGTAGGCGGTGGTTTGTTTCCACAATAATATCCTTACCGTATGTGAAATGGTGAAATCTTGCGCACCAATACAGAATTACCAGGGCTTCCTTTTCAATTTGCGAATACCCTTCTTCGCATTCGGCGAGTGACTTTGATGCGTATGCAACAGGCTTCCACGTGTTGTTTTCACACTGTAGCAAGGCAGCATCTACTCCGTTTTGCTACGCATCACATGACACTTTGGTTTCCTTTTTTTTTAGGAGGGGGGGTGCACACGTGGTCGCGTTAAAAGTCAGTCCGGCTCGTTCTGCTGCTTGCAAGGCAGACTTCAATTGTTGATTATGCTCCTGTATTGACGAGCTCCAGTTTATCACGTCATCAGCGTACGCCTTTACACCTGGCACATTCTCAAACAATTCATTCGAAGCTTTTCAGAAAACCTCCCATGCTGAATAAATGCCGAACGGTAGCCTCAAGAAGCGATATCGCCCAAATGGCGTTGCAAACGTGCAAATTTTTGAAATTTCTTTATGCAGTGGTATCTGGTGAAAACCAGCGTTAGCATAGAGACGAGTGAATACTTTTGCGTCAGCTAGTTTCGCTTCTATGTCCTCCAGGCCTCGCCGGCATTTCATACTGTTCTCCTTTTATGCACTCGTTAATTCGCCTCGAATCCACGCATACCCGAAGCTTTCCATTCTTCTTACGTACTAGCACGCGAGGACTCACCCAATCTGTCGGCTCGGCCACCCTTGCAATGATGCCGCGTCGTTCCATACGTTCCAGCTCTTCACGCAGCGGTTCTCGAAAGCCTAGCGGAATCCGCCGTGCTGGTTGGACCACCGGAACAGCAACGGAGTACCATGTGGTAACGGCGCTTGCCTCATCCCGTGCCACTGAAAAGGTGGAGAAATTCCTCTACTCTTCTTTCGCATGCCATTTTTCTACACTGTGCACTGGGCGTGAAAGCAGTTGATGGTATTCACAAGCTTTCAGTCCCAAAATTGCTTGACTTTTACGTATACGACGAAGAATTGGAGGACTGCGGTGTGCCCGTTGAGTGTAACATCTATGATTATGTTGCCGCAGTATTTGATTTTGTTGCCACCGTAGAAACGTGGTATTAACCCGTTGGACATTAGTGATGGTTTTGGCTGCATCTTAATAACCAAACCCACAGGAATATTGTTTGCTTGGGAGCCGGTGTCAACATGAAATCTTACTGACATGTTGCCAACGTTCGCGCGAACAAGCGAGTCCTGGCCGCTGACCTTGCTTCTCATGGACACATTCAACACGTCAAAGCATTCTGTATTGCCAGTGAGCTCGTTAACTTGACTTTCTATATTGTAGAAAATTGCGAAGTGGTTCATCCGCTGGCAGTAGCAGCAAGTACAGCCGCGGCCACGGCTGTGTAGAGCGCGCGAGGAGCCGGTTTTCACTCCGCGGAGCAAAACCTCGAGGCATTTTCGGGCTCTGAAGTGCTGTTTCAGAAGCATGTGCAGCCTAGCTATCAGGCTGACTACATTAGAGCCCGAAACTGCGTTGAGGTTTCGTCCCGCGGAGCGAATACTGGCTCTTCGCACGCTCTACACAACCGTGGCCGCGCCTGTACGCCCGCGGACGCAGGACACTTTCTTGGCGCGAGTGTTCGTGCGCATCTGGGACCTATGTAGTCTGGTGGCTTCATTTCGTCATTGTTTCTTTGACTCTCTCCGTGATGGTGGTTTCCTCGTGCGGAAAACTTCCGAATCTGATGTACTTGATGGTCTCGTCGCCATGGTTCTTGCTGCGCTGCTGTTGCTTCTGCAGCCTTGCGATTCTGTTCCGCTTTCTGTAGCGCGAGATTCGTGCTTCTCAGCAGCTTCTCTCGTACTTTTTCTTTTTGTATAAAAACAACCTGATCCCGAATCATGGAGTTTCGCAGGTTTTCAATGTTACGCAGACGAGCTTGCGTCTTCAAGTCTCACACAAAGTACTCAAAAGGTTCGCCTGGCTCTTGAATTCGTTTCCTAAACAAGTAGCGTTCGTATGTCTCATTGCTCTGGCTCTGACAACACTCGTCAAACTTCTTGACTACCATAGCGTAATTGGTGCTGAGTTCGCCTTCTCAAACTCAAAATGAAAGGGATTGAATAACTTTATGGCTTCTTCATCTGCAGTTGTAAGCAGCAACGCAGTCTTCGTCTGCTCTGATCGTGCTTGCTTGGATGGTTCGGTAGCTGTCAAGAAGAGCTCAAATTTCTGCTTGAACCATGGCCAGCTCTTGCCTATGTCTCCTGTGAAGCGTACTGCATTTGTTGGCCGAACGAATTCCATTCCTACTGCACGGCTTGCCGTCGGCGCCGACGTACGCGGCGATGGGTGCGCGTTACTCCCGACACCATGTGTCAATGAGGTATTACGCCTGGTAACCGGTGGTGGAGAAGCTCCTTTTATTGAGCGTGAGCCGGTTTTATATGCGCTGAATGCGTACGAATCATTTACATCTCTTAACAGTTCATGCGCACATCTTGCGCTACGTGCCACGTGTACGAAACACAAGCGTCCATTCGTTCGTCCGCCCGTCCATGTGTCCGTCCCTGCGTCCATCCGTGCGCCTGTCCATCCACAGGTCCGCCCGCAGGTCCGTCCTTCCATGCGTCAAACAGACAGCCAAACGACGGACGGTTATGGCCAGCGGGTTTTTCGCGGTTTGCCGAAAAAAAGTGCGTTACGCGGAAGGTGGCGGCAGCTCGCGCTCGAAGACAGAACCACAATGTGCGAGTGCGCAAGAAAATAGGTTGAACGTCACACAAAGACGTTGGCGATCGCGTGTTCGTCGTCGGCACCGTACGCCAGAGGGCTTTGTGTAGTAAAATAAAAGCCGTCTTGGCGCGCGCGCACATTCGGAAGGTTGGCGGGTGAACAGGGCTGCAGAGCGGCGCGCGCGCAAGGCGGCGGCGGCTCACGCTCGAAGACAGAGCCCCAATGTGTGAGTGCACGAGACAGAAGCGTGTCGTTCTCAGCGTACAAGAACAAGATCTCGGCGTACGGGAACGGGAGGCCGAAGTGGTGCAGCAACGGCGTGCGGACCCAGATTCGCTCCACTCTCCATCATTCAACCATTGGATATGCTGTCATTTACTCTGGGCCCGTAAATTGCAGCGTGGATATGTGATACACTTGCAAATCCGAGTGATGCTGCACGGCGAATTGTCGCGGCAAATTGACCGAAGTTTTGAGTGTTCTTGGGTTGTAAGTTAGACAATAACAAGCAAACAAACCTATTAATATTAGTGACATACACACGCGTTGTCACTCCTCTACATGCGCGAGTAACAAATGTCACGGTTGAATTATGGTAAAAACGATCTGCAGTGCTTCTTCCCCTCTTAATGATTCACTTCGTGCTGATGCTTGCAGTTTTTTCTGGCTCTTATTAGAAACTTTGACACCCGTTCTGAATAACCGCTCTCAATGCAATAAGAAGTGCGCGAAGTCAATGAGATCGGAGTATTAGAACATCAAGCTAAAATAATTTTGAATTTGTATGAAGAGCGCTGATCACCCTGTTGCGGTGGTCTAGTGGCCAAGGCACTCGGATGCTGACCCGCAGATCGCGGGAGCGAATCTCGGCTGCAACGGCTGCATTTTTAATGGAGGCGGAAATGTTGTAGGCCTGTGTGGTCAGGTTTGGGTGCACGTTAAAGAACCCCAGGTGGTCTAAATTTCCGGAGCCCTTCACTGCGGCGTTTCTTTTAATGATATGGTGCTTTTGAGACGTTAAACCCCACAAATCAATCAATCAATGAAGAGCGCTCATCGGTAAATTGTTTGCAGAATGCCACACACCTGTGGGGGAAGTATTGCTACTAAAAATTGTATGGCTCGCAATAATTCATTATGATGAAGGAGAGGCCGCACCCTACATTGTACCTGCTTCTCATGTGTCTTCATGCACTTTTCATCGTAAATTGTGTATTGCCAACGAACCCCTTATCTATGATCTCAAAAGTATACTGGCTTTCAAGACTTTTCAGCGTTCGGGCACTTCAGTAATGATGCCTGTGCCTGCACCGTTCCGAGGTATGTCTTTTTGCCAAGAGAATGTTTTTTTATTTAAGAAAGTCGTTACTCAGAAGGCTAGGACAGGATCAGATACAGTGAACTTTATGGAAGATAATTAAAGCAGCGTAGACTTCCGGTCTTTTCTCGTCTTTTTGCTGCCCGAAGACGTTTTTTTGTTCTCTACAATAGATTTGACATATACTTTGTTAGCCTGAATTTATGAAAAATGTATGATGGGCGCTTGATCCCGCTTTCATTGGCCTAGAAATTGCAGCCTTCAAAAAAAAACCGACGCGAGAGGAACTCTGGGGGTTCGTTAATCTTTTTCTCTCGCACATTTTTCTCTAGTATACTTCTTCATTGCCTCAGTGTTCAAAAAAAAACGATACCGGTTCCCGCTGCGACAGCCTACACTACTGCTCATGTGTTCAGATAATATAAGCTTTTGTAAGTTTTTTAAACGCGTTCGCTTTCATCATGTCATCTCGAAGTCGAAGTTCTTATTTCTTTTTTTACATTCGACATGATTCGATGTGGTCTGCTCGTAGCAATAATCGTGGTAAATCAAAATGTGTTCAGCTTTTGTACAATTTTTTCAAGCCTAACAAGGTGATACTGATTGCGCAATTAACCTATGGTATGGCCCGTAGCCAGAAACTTCAAGAGAGCCTGCTCTGAGCATAGAAAATAGGACAGTGCGACTTGCACTGAATCAACCATATCAACTTCGCGAGTCGTTTGTCGGTTGTACGTAACTTTGTTGCGTTCGTTTGACATTCATGTCCAAATGAACAACATAAAAGTAATTGTTTTGTTTTTCACCGGGAACCTTATTGATTGAGTTATTGATTGGTATGTGGGGAATAACGACTCAAAATTATTAAATGATTATGAGAGACGCCGTAGTGGAGGGCTCCGGAAATTTTGACCACCTGGGGTTCTCTAACGTGCAACCGAATCTGTACACTCTGGCCTACAGCTTAAACGAGAACCTGTTCTCAGGGTTATGATTCGATTGGGCTAAATGTAGTCGCAAATTAAAAGACCAGAAGTCCTCAGTGAGACCAGAAGTCCTCCAGGCCCTACACGACGACCCGACGGCTGTACAACTCGGTGTTTTCCGTACGTTCGCAAAAATAGACGAAAAGTACTGCTGGCCGCGGCTTACCACCGATGCCGCTCCTTATTTAAAGACATGCTGAGACTTTCAACGAAGAAAGACACTGCCGACAAGACCAGCAGACTTTCTTCAGCCGATCGAACCACTTCACCAAAGTTTCCAGCGAATCAGTATGGACCTATGGCAATGACGCTTGACGCCATTGACCTGCTGAGGTCATTTCTTATGTCGACTTGAAGGAATAAATGAATCGTCGTACCTACCAAGTACCGAGTTCTTCATTGAAGACAGTGTCCTGCGTCCTGGTGCCCCAGTGGTCTTCATCACTTACTGGGGTATGGCCTTTTCTGTGAAGCTAACTCAGGCAATCTTGAGATACTGCCAGACAAGCCACCGCCGGACCACCGTCTATACCGCCGACATAAAATTGTCTCATGGAGTGTCTAAACATGAACTATTGTTGACATGCTGGGCAAGTACATCGACTTCAAGCGAGAGACGTGGGATGCCATCTTACCGTACGTGGCCTTCACTTACAACACGCCCGTACAAGGAACTACGCAGGTCCCGCCATACAAGTTAATGAACGGCAGGAGCCCGGCAACGACGCGCGACGTCTTGTTACCAAACATCAGGGAAGAGGAAAACATTGACGTCACCTCCTACCTACAATGCGCTGCAGAAGCCCGGCAACTCGCCGGCCTACGCATCGAGGCTTAAGAGATGGCTAATATCTCTTACGTGTTGTGTACTTTAATATTTTACTTTCTTGCTTCGCTGTTGTTATTTTTATTCTTGCATGCACTTTCTCCCTGTGTTCTGTTTTAAGACTCGGGAGGATGCTTGTTAAAGGGGGACATTGTGACGCGTGTTTCTTAGTTTTTACTTCTCTTCTATTCAAATTTTATGCCACAAAGACTGTCAGCAATGTCTAGCGCAAACCACGCCTTATTTTTCGAAACGCATCACGATTACTGTAGATAATTTTGTCATGATTACGCGCAGGACATTAACACACGAATTTATTCTATAGAGCTTGCGCGACAACCAGTGATAAGACTGAAATATTCGATGATACACGTATTATTACCGCCGCATTTCGCCGCTTGTGAGTTTATCAAAGGCTGACGCTCGGTTCACCGCTATTAGTGCTATTGTGTTTTGCTGTAACCTCACTTTCCCAATACAGTTAGAAGCACTCTGCACTTATATTAAGTTATTTAGATTATCCGTGCCTGACTGTTATATAGTTCTCCAGGTGGTCGGCTTCACGTTCGGCAAAATAAAGTTTCACCTTGAAGACGTCGACTACTCCCTACGCCCCTGTCGCTTCCACGTGACAATATAATGGTGATTTTATGCATACGTAACCAACAACGTAATCACAAGTACTCGAAAACAAATGAAAAGCAGTCGAAATTAGCTTTAGTTTTGATCGCCGGGTGACACCACGTTGGTTTCGTTCTTGTTTTTCGTATCAGGTTGGCGCTGACCTTGCACATATCTTTTTTATTTATTTCTTGAAACGCTGTATCCCACTTCCTAACCGCAAGTCGGGCACTGCAGCCGGAACGTATAGCATTAGGTGTGACAGCACCCAGTCATTGTTCAAAGAACTAAATTCTCTAAATAAGTGACCTCCATCAATTGCGAAAATCTGAGATCCATGGCTCGAAAGGAAAGCTACAAGCCACTGCAGCACGTGCACTTAATCACTTTCTGGAGGAATGAGAAATATCTCAAAAACACTAAACGTAAAAAAAAAGAAAATGTATTATTGGTAACTGGTATGTTTTTAACAATACTTTAGTGTTTCACTACAATACCTTTCTGAAAACAGTTCAGTACTTAAGAGACATGATCACCTTTGATGTTTTAATGAACTTTCATGTTTTGTGTAGACCTTTGAATTGGCTTGGTTACTATTGTTTTTACAAACTGTGCGTGGTGTGGACAGATTTACTTTTGTTTTTACAAACTCTGCGTGGTGTGGACAGATTTATATGTGTTGTGGACACATTTCTTTGTGGTATGGACACAGTTCAGTATGAAAAACGTGGACTCACTGCATAAGCGTTGTTTCATGTACCTATGTATAGCCTTGTGTTTGATAAGAAATATGGGATGTTAGCTTTTGCGCAACACAAGAGCAGTACTCGGCACCACGCAATGGCATCAACCTCTCCTTATATACACTTATTAAAACAAATCTAACTACAAAGCGCGCTTTCTTCGCCAAGTGTACTCATCAAACGCGTAGTCCAATAGAACGTCTTTCGTCACTAAACTGATGGCACCACATCTCTCCACGTAACATTTTCCGGCGTAAGCTTGCAGTTTTGACTTTTTGACAAGTCTTCCTGAATTGTAGGGATGAAAGAATCCGTGAACAGCGATTGTGTGCTCAAGCCATCGTTTTAGCAAGTGGTCTTAGTCTCCTTCACGGTTAGAACTGAACAAGCAAGAGAAGTCCACTTGTCGAAGCGTAGTATCACACGCACAACCACTGTATTCAATTTTTTTTCATTGCTAGCTTCCTTCTGCTTTTTCCTGCACTTTTTAAAGAGTAGCGGAGATACATTTATGTACTTGTGTGTCCGCGTTTCTGTGCGTGCTTTATTTGTGCTCGGAGGACAAAATCGAGCAATGTGCAGCAAAAATGATGAACAGAACGCGACAAACTGAGGCACCGCCGCCCGAAGATATCGAAGCTTGAAGTGTCGTTATAAGAGGGTTTCTACCTTTTTGTGGGCCCCGCTGTTTTTCTCCAATATAGAGCGAGGAACGCGACCTGCTCTCGGGATATTGATGTTCCAGCAATACCATAGCAATGTGGAAGCGAGTGACGTTCTCGGCATTGGGCGCAATATTCAGCCGAACAGCTGGCCTTGTGACAGACTGTTCCTCTATGTATCTCTTTTCCTCTCCATTAGAAATTTGCTGCTTCATTTATGTTTGTGATATATTTATGTTACCTCTGTCTGCCTGCGTACCCGATCTGTATTTTCAATAATGTTTGGATTCCCCAATACCTTTACCATGCAATACTTCTGTTTCGTGAATTTCTCTGTGCCTCTTTTATACCTACTATATATGCTATTTTATTCATCAAACTAACCCTAGCCAGTTCTAGCTGACAAAAAAGTAATAATATATGTTCCTTCAGGTCGACTTGATATTCAAAAAGAAAACGTCCAAAATAAAAATACTCGAAGTACAGAGGAAACCACAGCTGCTGATTTAGTCAAACTCCTAGAATTACAAATTCTACAAATTTGTAATTTTAAGTTTGTTCGTAAGAGCTCTTTGTATGAAGTCGCTGTATTTATGAAAAAAGTTGGACAAAGTGAAAACAAAACAACATGCTTTAAAGAGACCATCGATAGTAGTCCTTGAAGAACACACCAGCAAGAGCTTGTGAAGCATTGTCTAAATTAATGATATTTAGACGGATACTGTTTGATTTCCGCACATTAGCCTTCACAAGATCGTACACATCGAGATGGTGTAGACTTGGTGGTGTTGCCTGGGTCCAACTTGTGGTGCACAAGCAAAGAGAATAGCTCGCATGCAGCAGCGATCACCCTCGAACGGTGTTGCTCCGAATATCGCATCCATGTCCCTAATTTTCATTACTATTGTTAAACTTGAGTTTTATGCTCTAAACATAACAACTTCTTTGCTGCGCATCAATGCTTTTATACACCGTTTTTTTTCTCCACGTGCGATATCGCTTTGGAATTCCCTGCCTGGTAGAATGCCATCAGTTTCCGTGCATAAATATGAAATCATTCACACGGTGAAAACGCGAGATCTTGTTTCAGGTACCAAGTCTGACGTAGGCAATTTTTAATTATCTCTGTTCAGACAATATGTTTCTGTTGCTCATCTTCGCAAAGTTCCTACAAATATTAAACTTCCTAGCAATAAACCAATGGTTGTTAGTTCTGCACCCTTGTCTGTTGTTTTTTCTATGTCCCGTGGCCAGCACTCTTTCGTCCCGTCTTAATCATATACGAAACAGCCCAGTTATCTGCATTCGTTAAGTAAAACACATTTTTAATTACGGTAACTGTACTCACTGCTTTTGGAACTGCTGGTAGAAATAACCCGGTATTTTTGGGAGACACTCAATGCCACTTCGTCTGAAGGAAAAGAAGGATGACAACTACGTGGAATTAGTTGTATTCTCAGGGCAATGCGATATGTTTTCACATAACTTCATTCTTCCGCGCCGCGTACACCACCTCTGGGGCGCTCATTATACTATTTTTTTTTCCTTTGGGCCCGTGCATTATTTCCTTTATCGGGAAAAGAATGTTGGTGCGTAAAAAGTACTTGCAATGTACATAGCTCGCAACAAAGAGCTTCGTTCACCTTGTAAATCATAGTCAGAACGGTGATGTAAAAAATGAAATAATATTAAGCCCACCACAGAAATAACCACACGGGTCGCTTCAGATCACGTACTTTATTTTTAAGGTAGACACCCAATTCAACGCAGATGTGAGCTGTCACGAGCGAACTTTTTTTAAAATTTACTTGAACATTGACAGCGTGCCGATGGCACCTGCTGTCGACCTAACTTTTTTTGACATGCATTTCAAAACGATCTACCAAGGGAAGTCAAAAAAAGACCTTTTTGATGCACATTGCTTGAAAAAAAAAAAAACAACGAAACAGACGCACCTTCACTCGCGTGCCTTGTTTTTTAGGGGCGAAGCTCCTTATGGCGTGGCTTGGGCGTCCCTCGTATGTAACCACCAGTGGCACATACCCGAAATAGGTATAACACTTGACCTCCAAGGTGGTGCCAGTGAGAGATTTCTTCTGTGCGTTGTTTAACAATAAAAAATAGTGCTCAATGTACATGCCAATGGCTGCTAATGGGGAATGAGAGACATGAGCATTCGGCTTTTAGTCAACGCGCACGCTGCGATCCCCATTAGCAGCCATTGGCATGTACATTGAGCACTATCGGACAAGAAAGGGATGCTACATTGTACTCGCTGGGTGTAACCTCCTTAGCTTTAGAAAGGTTTAGCGAGCGTTGAGCCGCAGTGCCATGAATACAATGAACTTGTATATACCATGAATGAACTCAAGGTGGTTAAAAATGAGAAGTAGATACGAAGCGCAAGCCGTAAGAAAGTAAAAGCCGAATTCTCCTGTCTCTCATTTCTCATTAGCAGCCATTGGCATGTAAATTGAGCCCTATCTGACAGGGAAAGGTTGCTACGTTATACTAGCTGGGCGTAACCTCCTTGGTTTTCGAAAGGTTTAGCGAGCGTTTGGTCGCAGTGCCATGAATACAGTGAACTAGAATATACCATGAACTCGAGGTGGTTAAAGGTGGGAAGTGGACTCAAAGCGCAGGCCGTAAGAAAGTGTGCGTGTGCCACCTCTCGTTTAGTCCTTGGAATGTCCGCTGGATGGCGGTGCTTCTATATGGGGAATATATGATAAAAAGATGCGAGATGGTGGGACTTGGAGTGTTGAATAGATGAACGAACGGACACACAAACAAATGCATGGATGGACGCATGAACGGACGCAGGGGCGGATGCATGAAAGAACGCAGGGAGGGGCGCACAAACAGACGCATGGACGTTCACACAGACGGACGCATGGACGGACGAATGCTTCGCCCCACTCTCCATCATTCACTCCGTGGATATGCTGCCATTTTTTTTTACTTATTTGGTATTTAAACGCTGACGCCTGAAGGCGCTTGAGCATCAAACTAGCAAAACTGAAGTAATCATTCAGGTTTGTCGTCTCAATATCCTGTCTGTTAGCATCATTCTTTTTATCACGTGCAAACGCCTCAAGGACATGGGCCTGATGAGGCTTTGTTTCGCGTCTTAACAACCTCTCTGTGTTCACAGAGATACAAAAAAAAGAGAGAGAAAAAAAGAACCCATTGACGAGATTGTTCCTCTAGATACATTCTTCCTGCTCAATACGTATACCTCGCACATAGCCGAATGTGCATGCTAATTCTATTGTTTTTTGCAATATCACAACGACAATGTGATTGTGAGAAACACTGCAGCAAGTCTGCAGAATAATTTTATTCATCTGTGTTTCCTAACAAGCTCCTGCTAATTATAAACACACAAGCGTTCTTTCACTTCATGCCCCCATTGAGATGCAACTGCCATCTATGGCGTGCGGCGTGTGAAAGCTAAGAGAAGAAAATCCTGTAATAACAACTTTTATATAGACAGCAAAAATCAGTAAAGTTTAAACACACAAGTTCAATAGAAAAAAAATTCGGCAGATCCCACGTACTTGGGAATCGACGTGATGCGAAGTATGCGAAGGGGAGGTGACCGTGTTGCAATTTTTTTATTGTGTGACACGTCATAAAATGACGCTAAATATATGTACAAATTTCGCACGCACAGACATATGTTCAAGAACTGCAGATGTTCATATAACCAGTTCTTTGCACTTGCGCAACGATGCCAACTGGAACATTGTAGCAACAACATAAGCTGATACGAAGCGCTGATGCTCGCTAAGGTGCTGACCCTTGGACACTGCTACATAAATCAACTTCAGCGCATGACACCTAACCGCAATGGCCGTTAACCCGACGAGACAGATGTATCAAAGGAGTAGGTATGTTTTATTTATAAAATTGGGTGCTATAGACGTTTCACCACTATTGACGTTTCACGAAGATTAACATCTATTTGAAAAGTAGTTTAGAGACCTGGCGTAGCTCTGTGGTAAAATGTTAATTGCCACGCATAATGCTGGGATTCAATTCCAGCTGGGACGCTGTTATTTATTCTTTGCATACGTCGGGTTGACGCTACCGATTTTGGGTGTTTCTTAACGCTCGCACGTTAAAATTGCCCATGTGTGTTCTCGTCGTTTCTGGGTAGATACTAAGTGTCAATCACCTGTGGCACATATCCCCATACCAGCGGCACATACCCGCCCGTGGGTATGTGCCACTGTCTGGCGGGACGTGTTTGACGACGTACGTGACCGGATTGTGACATTATTGAAGTCTTGAGCATTGCGTCATATTCGCCAAACCATCTTACCCTCCCATGCTAATTTTGGTTCACGCCAAGTTAAGGGGGTGACCACGAGTGCACCCAAACGTAAGCGGCTTGATAGATAGAAAGATTGCTAGATAGATAGATAGATATGCTCAAAGTCGCCGAAGTTCACTAAGGAATGCTTCGCAACTTAGCGTACTATAAGCAATCTTGACGTCAATTTGCGTATCTATCTAAGTATATATCTATCTGGCCGCTTACGTCTGGGTGCTCTCGCAGTCACTCCTTAGCTATGCATGAACCAAAATTAGTATGAGAGGGTAAGATAGTATGACGAATATGAAGCGCTGGTCAACACATGTATAACTCCACAAACCTGTCACGTACGTCGTCAAAGGCTTCCCGCAGGACCAAGGCATATACCCGCGGGCGGGTACGTGCCACAGGTGATAGCAACTTGGTAGCTATCCAGGAACGACGGGAACAAACATGCAAAAAATTAATGTCAGGGTTCCTGCAGGAATCGAACCTAAACACCTTCTGCAAACAAATCAAGCACTCTACCACAAAGCCATCCGCACCTTGGGACTGCTTCTCAAATATATCCTAATGTTCGTCAAACATCCGTTGTGCTTGCAGTGCTGGCTGTCTGATTTTATAAAGCTCTCATATGTACAATTTCGATACAGCCAATGGACACTGCTCGTGACACCACTGCCGGACGGATTTTTGTTTCTTCAAACCATGTAGAGCTTTCACTGTAAAATTCTTAACAATAGGCCTATATTACTCACAATTGTGATAGAAGACTATAAATCACCTACAATCACAAACCTTTATGCAGCTTGGCGACTTGAACGTGCACTATATGGGCACTTCATGTAAGTTTACGTCATTTTATGTCACTCAATTTACATTATATGGGGCAACGTCCGGTTAATGTATGGTTACTCACCCACACGTTGACTAGAGCTTCGATCAGGCGACCAGATTCACTTCGCAGGGATGCGAGTTTTTTTTTTCTGAGGTCTGAAGGTATCGCATTATTTGGTCAGAGTTGGCCGTGCCCCATCTAAAAAGCCTCAAAATTTTCTCGGAGCGAGGAATCACGTCCAATCAAGGTGTCATTATGATGTGAAGGCATTCTACAATGCGACGTACGATCGCTTATGAACCTATGAAGTGTTACATGATATGCGTTCTACAATTTGTACTAAGAATTCTTTGCGGCCATGACACAAGATGTGAAATATATACCCCATTTACGCGCATTATTTTCGCCCTCGCATAATTCGCGAACCACTAATATTCTGACAGCTTTTCGGATAAAAAATATTTACTCGCATATTTTGCGCTCCCCTACCCGCCCGATTCAGCTTTCCGCTGCGCACACCTTTAATCCTTTCGATGCTTCAGCCGGGTGTACGCCTCGCCGAGCAGACGAGCGCAGTCTAACAGGCTGCCAGGGCGAAGTCCCTGCTTCCGAGGACTTCCCCGAAATAGGGTCCCTCGGATACCGCACCCGAACACGGACCCATTGACGGGTCGCCGCGACTGTTCGAGCGTTTGCCTCCCTCTCTCTCCCAAACTCTACCACCGCGATAATGGCGGAATGCACGATCACGACACGTTGCTGGAAACTTTCCGCATAGTCGTGCGAGCACTTGTCGCGCCAGCTGTTCCCCTCTGTCTCTGCGTCCACGCTGCAACGCACGCTTCGTAGATTTCGGAAGCTTAAGTTTTGCCATTTGGAACACGCGTTTTGATGGTTCCCTTGTGATGTGCTGCACTGATTATATATACAGCAAAATTGAAAGTCGCTGTTGTGAATTTCGCCAAAGAAAACCGGAAGCATACCACTGCAAAGATAATATAAGGGGACGTGCTTCAACTTGACGACCGGCGCGATCGGTATGCTACAAAGCAAAAGAGTGCACGCTTCTAAGGCAAGTTTCCTGCAATTCGATGAGGCCCTTCCAATTATGTGCGGATGCTGAGTTCTTCCGGTAACTCCGTGTCATGAGGCCTAGTTTTTTCACAGCATTGTTGAAAGTGCTTCAAGAAACTACAATGGTCCCCAATCGGACTTCGCAATCAATGATTCCGGCTAGACCGCGCGTGACAGGATCTGACTGAGTGAAGTACGCGGTAATTCTTTCAATATAACGAGCACACTTCGTTTGTGCTCCAATTTATTTCTTCTTTTTTATAAATGTATATACTGCGCGCGTTAGGACTATGGTACAATATTTCGTATGCGCAGGTGAAATCCCCACGTAATTTGCGCACTCCTTTCTCGGGGCCCCGAAATTGAGGGAAAAAGTGCACAAATTATGCGAGTAAATAAGGTATACCTGTAATGTTTCTTCGCAAACAACAATAGGAGTGAGGAAACAGCTCAGTTTTTTTTTTTCAAGAGGGATTCGCAATGGCATTGTAGTAATTACGGTGCTCCGCTGAGTATCCGAATGTCCTGGGTTTTGATCTGGGGTGCGGCAATCACATTTCGATGGAGGTGAGATGGTTGAGGCACGTATACTGCACAAATTGAGTGCACATCATAGAATACGAGACAGTTGAAATTTCCGGAGGCGTTCATATCGTGGTTTTGGGATGTAAAACTCCAGATATCTTTTTTTTACTACGTACGCCTGAAAAACGCTGGGACCATTACAGAAGTGCTTTTCTTGCCCATCAGCTTTGGAACCAAAAAAAAAAAAAACAGGTGACTGTGTAACTCATACGCATATGAAACACACAAGCAGCTGAACATGATAGCAATGCGCGTGGCACTTCTGTGCCACTCCGTATTCAAAAAACAGAGTTGGTGTACTCAACAAACATGATATTCTGGTCAAGCGCAGGTATAGAGCGCACCACTCGCTTTCATGACCAAATTATATATATATATATATATATATATATATATATATATATATATATATATATATATATATATATATATATATATATATATATATATATATATATATATATATATATATATATATATATATAAATAAAGCATACAGTATATACACAGAGCATCACGACGCGAAGATATTCTACTGTGACTGTCACTAGGATATTACAATCTGACTGAAATATTTGCGAAACGATGCACATTGAAAGACGTTACCAGCTGAGCTTAAAATAAAAGGAACGAAATATCAGTGTTTTTATATTGACCATAAAGCGTTGCCTGTTCTGTAGAGTAGTAATCGTCAGCATCAATTCCAAGTTGGCTTACATGATGACTTAGACGCTTTGGAAAGATTACAACGAACATCAGACACAGTGTTACCGGAACGTACCTACCGTGTGTAATCGGTTCCTACCGTAAGCGCATCGCCAAAACGACCGTTGAACAACTGACTTTGTTGCATAAACTCTGAGAATCTTCAAAGAAAGTCTGTTTATGTCGTAGCATGTATCACGTGTTTAGTAAGAGAGAATGTGACACAAAAAGAGGCAGGAAACATCGCTTCTAAGGCACTGAGTAATGTAAAAATTTAACAAAGTATCTGTTCTTTTTTTCTCTTTTTTTACAACAAATGGACATATGAAAACATGCTTCAAGTGTACAGTGTGTAAGCACATTACTGTTTATGAATGCAAATAATAAAACACATGCTCAAATTTCAACCTGTACCTCTGCACAAATAATCTCACTTTCTGTTTAGTACTTGAGAACAACAAAAATACTGAGGCAGTGTTCGAGGCAGATAACGTAGCTGAGCTGCCATTCTTGCTACAATTTGTCCTTCCACACAATGAGATTTATTGCTCTCAAGAGTATTATACAGTGAAATGTCAGCCCCCCCCCCTCTCTACATTCAGTGAAATGAAGAAAACTACGATAAAACAACTTTAATTTAAAATTACTCGGGGCATCCCTGACAGTTCACATATTCGCTGTTCACATTGTGCGGTACTTAACGTATAATTTATCGATACTGATAATCATTCCAGTCCGTTTAGGCGTGCCATTTGAGTTCAAAATTATTGAATTTTCCAGCGTGATCGTCAAGTTCGATGGGCCCTTACATTAGGAAGTGCGATTTATGTACTGATAACACACGATGGCGGTTTCATTAAATTAGTTCTCCAAAAATACCAGTATCATTTTGGAAACATTTTAGCGAATAACCTGCGTGGGGTCATCTTCCTTAGAACCTTTAAAAAAAGAATTGAGAGCTTCAAAAAATTCTGCGTAAAAAGTGGTCCTGCTAAAATGCACAATTAGAGAAAAAGGTACCGCCAATCCCTTCTTTGAGCGCCTGTACACGTATTATATGTTTGTACACATGAGTAGGTGATGTCGACATACTGAGGCCTTTGTAGCGATGTCATGGCGCCTACGCCCCCCCCCCCCCGCCCACCTCAGAGTTCACCAACTGTTCAAGAAAACGCGCGGGCCACTCCCCCGACGCGCTGTCCTCAGATGCAGCATCGTTGCTGCTGTGCGAGTTGTCACGTGACCATCATTGGCCGCGACGTTCCTCCAAGCTCTTCAGTATATTGACGGTTCTTGTCTCCCTCTCTACTTCCCCTCTCTCTATCTCCTTACCTCTGATCTTATCCTTTTAATCCTTTATTTACCCTCACCCCTCGTGAGCTACCGTTGAGGTTTCCTCCCCTGAGAGACAGTTACGGGGCTCACTTTTCTCTTCTTTTCATTTAAAATCACTCCCCCCCCCCCACCAAGTTTGTACGTGCTATAGGTCTATGGCGAATTTGCTCATGCGCACGATCACCTTCGCGTCATAACCTTGCAGCAGCCCTGCCTGCACAGAGTAGCGGAGGTAACGTTTCGTCCCCGTGTTGCCTCCAATTTGTTTTTTTCTCTTTTTGCCGACTTAGGCTCTGCGCTGAAGAGTGGCTGCGTGTCTAGTACAGCGGTTACAAGCATTCGACTGCGGGTTCTAACGGTCTTGGTTTAAATCCAAGCCGTGGCGGTCACACTTGCATGTAGGCGAGATGCTAGATTGAAGTGGTTCAATGGGAATTGGTTCAATGTAACGTATAATTGGACGGCAGGCGTCGTCAGAGAATTGAAGAACCTTGTTTGTCCATTACTCTGAAGTAGGCTGGCCTACCAGCAGAAAACGTAATGTCCGCTAAATGCGGTTTCCTGGATGTTTCTTGGTCACTTAATCGCATCTGTTACTTCGGCACCAGCATGAATGAAGTTCAACGAATGAAAAATGTATAAAAGGAGCTCTTCGTCTGTGTGTAGGAAACGATACAACTATTGAAATCGACGCAATTGAGGAGTCCGGAGTTTCGTATCACCTGCTTTTGTTTAGGAGGAACCTAAATCTACCCACAAATTTGTAGACCACATTCTTGACTTTAACCAGAGAAATACAAAACTTAGGAACGCAGTATTCTTTCTCTTCTCCTATATTTCGGCCTATTGCTAAATTACATACATCATGGTGCAATTTTAACAATACTGATTGTTGGCCTAGTTGCTACTTGCCTAATGACATGCTTTGGCCGCAAATAACACAAACACAAAGTAAATGAACACTCAACGGCAAGCACCGCTTGTGCTTGTCATTAAGTGTTCCTTCACTTTGTTTTTGTGTTGTTTGCGGCTAAAGCACGTCATTACCCTGATACGATTTTAATCTATAAAAATACGGGACGAATTTATGAAATCCACATCAAAAGAAAGATCTAATGCTCACGCAATAATCAAGCAAAGCTTTCATCATTAACTTACATATACTACACCAGGATATTCTTTACTTACAAGTATTTTAAGACATACACAAAGTTTCAAAGTTTTCATGTACACATATCAAAATAAATAACCCCATAATTGCATTTCACTTGTTCTTTGTAGCAAAAAAAAAAACATTGTGCCTAAGAAGTGTATCATTTTTCCACTAACCATACTCACACCTGACACAATGTGACGTTGGCGCAAATGTGCTTTCCAGTGTCAAAATTTCAACATGAACAGTGCAGCGGTTTAAACTGGAAGTAAGGTCCTTTATCTCCGCGCGAATTATGGCGAGCATTTTCCAAGCGGCTTCATTAGCGTAGCATAACAATGGGTGGCAAAGGGAAATCAGATTGAGGATGAGCGACGTGAGGGTGAGGGGGTCGCAAAAGAGGAGGAGATATGGTGAAGCAGGACATAGGTTTGTGGGGTATAATAAAGCAGTGGGGCGGAACAGGTTAGCCATTCTGAAGTGGATGGAAAGAAGGGGAGAGGTTGAGCCATATAACATGCGTGTATAGTTTAGTAAAGCTTGGCAAGAAATGCGAAAGGAAAATGACGATGTCCAGGAGGCGAAAGCCATCATGTAAGCTATTTTGTCAGTCGTCGAGCCACTACCTAGTAGCTGCCTTGATTTTTCGTTTTTTATTGTTATTGCGATTGCAAATATATGGTGAATGTGAATGTATTTGTGCCAACACCTCTACCGGAGCTGCAAACTTTCGCTTTACGAGCCATCGCTGGCGCGGGCGTTGCTGGCTATCTCGACAGCCCTGAGCGAGCGTATCGTATACCCTTTCAGTTGCTGCACTCTCAACGAGAAGTGATAGTGCGAAATGAGTGCCTGGAGCGGCTGTGCTCTCCTGCACCAATGTTTTGTAAAGTTGCATGAGACCGCATGGGAAAAAGTGTGCAGCCAGCCTCACGTCGTACAAAATTACAACTTGCTACTGCATTCATTGTTTAACCATTGCTGTTGAACTCTATTTTTTTTTTTTATTCATTGATATTGGTCTTCCGGAAAGGTAAGCTTAGGGTTATTCATCTACTTCTAAAGCGTGCTTCTGAAGTAAACTGAATCTCGAAGTCAAACATAGTAACTTTAAAATACCAGTTTGTCCTTTCATCATTCTAATTTCAAGCAATACCTGGGTCAAGGACGAGTAAAGAACGACTCAAGCATTTGTCCTCTCAGGTGGGGCTTCAAATTTCACTGTAGCATGCATACCATCTATGCCGTCATTCCGGCATTCATTAGTTTTTATATAAATTTATCTTTGTCAGTCTTCTTTACACATAAATTCGCGCTTTGTCAGCTTTTCTATGTGATATACTTTTGATGTTTCGTCACGATAATTGCGGAATGGTGTAGCATAGTACGTGAACCATGATTTGCGGAAGTATCTTCTGTAAATATTGTCACGGGATCGTCACGTGGACGAAGAGAGCAGACTGCAGGCCGAATACTAATCTGTTTATTTGAGCCGCTTTTATGGCCACGTGAACGGGAAGTCAGACTAGAGCAAGACACTGACACTGATAGCAGCGAGTGGAGCGTCGGCCGTTGGTCAACTGACAATCAACGGTACAAAAAAAAAAGAAGAGGCCCATGGTATGAAGTGCTTCGTCCTGTGTGCTTATTTTTATGTCCATCTAAGAGTTTAGCGTGACTTGGCTTGAAGTCCGCGAAAACTTACGGAAGGCGGCCACCATTTCATCTACATATCTTCGCCAGCAAGGTTTGACCATCGCTATTGAAAAAAAGTACAGCTGTGGAATTTACACGCAAACCTAAGCTTTCTATTCAGTGAAATCGAAGGCCTATCAGGAGCTGGTAAAATTATACCCGTTGGTTCCCAGGTGTCATCGTAGATCAAGACCTCACCTGGTGTCAGCATGTGTAATAATATCTGAAGAGACAGCTTGTTTGTATTGAGCATTCATTGAGGTTAACGAGAGCAGCATTTTGGAGAAATTACAGACAGCGTCTTGTGTACGTGTCTTCCTCTACGTCTGGTTTGTTGTTTTCACTGGCGCTGTTTAACCGTGAATATGAAGCAACTAACCCAAATGTACAGTTGGACACGTTACATCCCTTCTCAACATGTACTTCCTTCAACCTGGCTTATCACTCAATCGAGGCGGTTGCCTACTACCATGGACGACAAATGACCATTTTCAGGAGACACAAGGTTCTTTCTCCTGAAGGCACAGCTCCCTTTGGCCACTCCTTCTTTCGGCCGCACACGGAAGCAGAGTCTGCAAGATTCTGAGATTCGAATGAATGCGGCAAGCTCGCCTCTCGAACGACTACCTTCGGTCGACCTTAACAAAGAATTATGCTGCGCGCCTGTGAGCGAAATGAATGTGCGGGGTGAGCACAGCCACTAAAGTACCATGGCAGCAATTGCTGCCTTTACGTCAGGTGATCTACGACAAATATTGCTGTAAGTGGAAGCCCCCTTCACGTGACCAGCAATGCAACAGTCCCGGAGTCTACATGTGAAGCGTTTGGTGAGCTGTGTGCACAATTTCGATGGCGAGCCCAAGAAAAAGCCTTCGGAGCTCCTTGTGAAAGCACCTTGTGTACGGCACTTTCTCCTTGTCTGGTCCATCGTCGATATGATCCTTATTATCACCAATGCCTTCTCTCCACTTTTTTTACCAACCTCTATACTTACCTAACGCTGAGTAGCAGGTCAGAAAATCGAATCTGGTGCACCTGTCAGCTTTTTTCTCACAGTAAACCTTTCTCTCTCTTACGTTGTCTGGTCTGTCGTTTTCGCTGGCGCCGTTTTACTGTGAATGCGGACTGCAAGGAAAATTCACAAGCGCAAACTTTCAGTTGTAATAATTGTGCTACTAGATCAGCTCTTACAATGACACAGTACGCATAATGCATGCGTGCACATGGACGCAATAAGGACAGCACACGCCTTTACCTTGAATAAACCAAATATTTCCAAGTTGCAATCAAGAAGGTTTTAATTTGAAACCTCCTTAGCCTCGATATGCCCTTACCAGCAAAACTTACTATTTGTCAGTGAGGGCCCGTCATGGTGAACTGGCACACTGAACTCCTAACTTCTTTGTTGAATTTATATTTCATTAGATATATCTACCTCTGAAGCTTGCCTCTTAGGGCATTGGTAGTGCAATGTCCTCGGACTTAGACGCTGTTGTAAAATTTCATAAATACTTGAAACATTGCTTCTTAGGTGAGAGCGTAATTTTTGTATTCATTCGTTAATTGTAGAAAATAAAAGAATCACCAATGTGCATGCAAGCATAATATCTCAGTAACCCCCTTTTTTTGTGGTCTACCAATATGCACACCTGCCCGGTTGAAATACGAGCAATGACGACTTCGCACATTTTTTCCAACAAGTCATGCGAAGTAGGCCTGTTTTAGTGCAGCCTGTATCATATATATATTTTTTTTTGCCCGAAAAAGTATGCAGATATTAAAACTAACGAGGTCATACTTACTACGTTGTCAGCCTTTTACAAGAATTCTGGACTTTCGCCGTATCTTTCTTCGGGAGCGGGGCAACCACATGATGGATGACTATACTGCCCCTTTCGCTGTCTGATCCTATTAGGCGTAATTGCTAGCACACCTTTTTTTCACATTTTCTTGGATAATTCTTTCTTTGTGACCACGATAGTAGGTGAATATTCAAGAAGGTGGCTATCATGGTAAATTTCATACTAGGATGACCGTTGATACCAACCTACAGAAAAACATCGTTCACAGGCTTTCTTTTACAACTTCCTCATTTGTGACCTTTGTTCAATAACGAAAATATTGCGTGATTCGTGAAAGTTTATTTAGGATATATTAGGTTACGGATCTTTCCATTTTGACGAATTACGCTGCGATACCAGTCCTCGCGGTCTTAACAGAAAGCCAGAAGAAATAGAAAGCCAGAAGGCAGAGAGGTTTTATATAAGCGTCTGGCTACATACCCTAATTTGTGGGAATCGGAAAAATGTTTTACAGGAAAAAATTCATAGTAATTGCTTTCGAAGCATTTTCTATCGTTTGAAATTCACACTTTCATTCTTTTGTAGTGCTCGACAAACATACCCTTTTAATTTGGGAGTATTTTACCTTAGATGTAAGACGTATCCATCTTGTGCGTATTTCGTAACGTAATACAATGAATGTGCGCTGAAGCTGTTAGTCGCGTTTTCAGCATAGACGCTTCAGGAGCATGCAAGAGCGATATTTTCAATGGAGGCACGTTGCAACATGCAGCGCTCAGCTTTTAGCTTCCCTGCAAGCTCCCTCCTTCGTAAAAGCGAACCATTCTGGCGTCTCATGGAGAAGGCAGGTTGGGCTTCGGGAGCTTTACGGGGAAGTTTCGTCACTGCGTCAGTGTCGGTCGCATGCGTTCGACTAGCTCGACGATAGTAGTTCACAGGCGACATCTGCGTAAAGTGACTGCAGGGGCGCTTATATTTGCACGCACGTGTACACTATGGACTGGCAGGAGCGGCCGGAACCTGAAGTCGTTTAGGCTGTCCTGGGAAGAAGAGGGAGTCCTGGCGCTCATCGTTACGTCTGGGTTGTTGTTGCCATTAGGTAACTGAGCTGGTGGCATTCTTCTTGTGTTAGGATGTCTTTGGGTGGGCGAGCATTCTGATAAGTTGAGTCGGTATGAAGAAACCGCGTCTCGTGTAGTCCATGGTCGTTTCAAGGTACAAAAGGGAAAGCAGAAAAACGAAGCTTACCAGAAAAATCTGTCTGAAAAAGCATCTCGCCTTTGTTCTTACATGACACAAGTTGAATAATGCACACTTAGGCAAAGACGGGGCAGCGCTTACACCCTCATTATGAGAATTCGTACTGCACTTGGCACTGTTTAGACGTAAACAGGACGAACACAAACTAAACTAACAAATCACTCATTGAAATCGCACAAGCTTGCCTCCTAAATAATGCGCGAAATAATAATAATAATAATAATAATAATAATAATAATAATAATAATAATAATAATAATAATAATAATAATAATAATAATAATAATAATAATATATAATATATTATTATTATTATTATTATTATTATTATTATTATTATTATTATTATTATTATTATTATTATTATTATTATTATTATTATTATTAAAGCTTATAAAATTATTCTCTGCGATTTGACGTCCCCAAACTCGATATGATTTTTAAAGACGCCATAGAGCGGGGCACCGAACTTTTGGACTATCTGGTTTTCTTTAGTGTGCACTGACGTGGCACGTTACACGGGCCTCTGCCATTTCACTTAAATCGAAATGAGACCACTGTAGCCGGTATTAAACCCGTGACCATCGGCTCATAAACACGTGATTATGTGGTCTTTCATCGAATATATGCCCAATAATATAAAACTCTTTAAAACTCTTGATAATATACTCGGATGCTCCGCTGACGCCCATATATGGACCATATCTTTCTATGTATGAGGCTTCCAGGATTGCACGTGCCCTTTCGCTTTTCACTCACCCTAACACCTTCGTCCTACAAAAAAACTGAGCACACACTTCTGAATAACCTGAATGGAAATGGCATGTACTCCCCCCTGCCATAAGCTAGTGCTATAGGGCGCTCTTTTAAACGGTTTTAGTGCACCTGCTGGTTAGCCCTACATGGACAATACTACAGACCGACGGAAACTGATAGACCACCCAAGTTTTGCATGGCACAGATACAGGGTTACACCCCAACAACGCAATAACAGAACACTAAAGAGACATACAAAACAGGCGCTGTATGTTATGTAGTGCATGTATGCGACATACCCCTCGAGTTTCTGGCGACTGACCCAACCACGCTGTGGTGGTTCTTGGGCCCTCAGACGCAGAAACCCAAGACAAGGACAAGAGAAACATTTATTGACTTCACACACAAACGATCACAACACTATGGCTATCTGTACAACACACTGGCTCCATAATTCAGTCATACAGTCCTTATGTCTACGCGCCCGCGAGTAACCCACGCGTCTTCACTACTCGGAAGTCTAATTCCGTCGGGTGCCACTCACGCTCCCGCTGAAGACGATGGCGTCGATGACGCAACCTCGCCACGGGAAGGTTGCCAAGTGCACGGGAGCTCACGAGCAGACCATCAGCTGCTCGTGCTGGACCAGGCGGCCCCACGCTGCGGCCGACGCAACACCGAGGTAGCACCTTCAATTGGCGGTTGTGCCGGACCGGCTCTGACGTGGCACCGTGGCCACGATCTCGGTGACTGGTTGTGCCGGACCCGAGTCTGGACAGGATCAGCCGCTTGCCCTGGCCCGCACGCTCGTCCGCCACAAGAACAGCATGTCAGGCCCGGCCCGGAACCGCCACTCCCCTCAGGAACATGCCACGCTCTTCCCGGTTGGGTTGGTGACACCCGCTCGTTGGTTCGGTCCCCTGAGGCCCAACGCCTAGCGCTCTTGCTAGCTGGCCGCGTTCTTCCTCTGCCCGTCGCTGTTCCGAAGCTCACGCGCTCACATTCGTCTGACCCCGTGCACACTTTCGTCTTCGTCGGTTATTTTCCGCTGTCGGTTTCACTTCCAGTTTCGATTTTGGTTGTGAGAAGCACTCTTACCACACTCCCCCCAACATCCAGTACGTTGTACACACGTAACACACAGTTCCCGAATATAACAAAGGTTCCGCACACTTTAAAAGTCACAGTTTAGATGTAAAAAAACCAATTGCACTATGATGAAAACATGATAAAAAAAATTGTGTACAACGGCAATAAGTCACTGCTCGGTAAAAGCCGCACGACTCATATAGTCGGCACCAACGTTGTTCACACCACGAATGTGTTCCACGTGAAAGTCATATTCCATAAGAAGGAGACTCCACCGCAGGACTCGATAATTTAGGTGCCTAGCTGACGAATATAAGTCAATGGCTGGTGGTCACATTGCAACGTGAACGGCTTGCCATAGAGAAAAATGTGGTATTTGCGAACAGCCCAGACTACGGCAAGGCCTTCTCTTTCAATTGTGGAGTAGGCTGCTTCGCGGGGTAGTAATTTACGGCTCGCGTAGGAAACTGGGTGCAGACGGCCTTGGTGTTCCTGGAGCAATACTGCTCCTAAGCTCCGCGAAGACGCATCCATGCGTAGAACAAATGGCTTATGCAAGTCGGGTGACTTCAGCACAGGCTGCGTGAACAATAGATTCTGCACTTGTGGAAACGCTCTCTCATGTTCTTCACCCCATAATAACTTATTGGGGTGGCCTTTCTTTGTAAGTTCTGTGAGCGGAAGTGTCAACTCAGCGTAATTGGGCAAAAAGTCGCGGTAATAACCTGATAGGCCGAGAAAGGCTTTCAATTCCTTCTTGGTGCTTGGCGGCACAGCTGCTCGTATCTTATCAGTAATGCTCTTACTTGTCTGCAGCTTACCTTGCCCAACAGTGTGGCCCAAAAAAGTGGTAGTCGGACAGCCGACCGCTCATTTCGCTGGTTTTATAGTTAGACGAGCCGCTCTGACGCGCTCAAACAATCTCTTTAGGGTTACCAAGTGTTCTTCCCAAGTTTCAGTAGCGACGAGCACATCGTCAAAGTAATATAGCACATTGGGAATCCCCTCGGTGACGACTCGCATTAACCGATTAAATACTGCCGGCGCAGTCTTGATGCTGAAGGGCATAAAATTGAAGTGGTACAAGCCAGATTCACATGAGAAAGCCGTGAGCTCTTTCGACTGACTGGCCATAGGTACCTGCCAGTATCCTTTAGTAAAATCAAAGCACGAGAAGTAGTTGCATCCCGTAAGCTTAGCGAACATCGTATCTGTGCGAGGGATCGGCTCACAATCCGGAAGTATGACCTTGTTCAGTTGTCGGAAGTCAATACACAAACGCATGGTGTCATCTTTCTTCTTGACGACCACTATGGGCGAGTGATAGGCTGACGTTGACCTTTCATTGACACCTAACTGCAGCATGTCCTTCACTTCCTCCTCGACGGCACCTTTGACAGTAACAGGTAGCGGGTACTGTCGTACCTGTATGGGAGCCTCTGATGTAAGCTTCAACTCACAGTGAACAATGTCAGTCTTCCCAGGTACATCTGAGAAAACGCCTCTGAATTCTTTAAGAACCGCTGTGGCTTGCTGTCGTGCATCAGTATTGAGCTCCGATGCTATGGTAACACTCGTCCAGTCCTGTGTCTGTTAGTGTGATATGGGGCACTTCGTCGGACTGAACCTCGCCTGTGTCACTTGGCAACGTCGTGGTAACGCCTGCAACCGTTCGTTGGCTTAGTGGCTTGCACTCCTCATACTTCTTTAACATGTTGATGTGAAAGAGCGTAACCTTGTGGCCCAGCTTTACTAGGTAATCCAGTTCGCTGCGTTTCTCAATAACAGGGAAGGGGCCCTTCCAGGAAAGCACCAGCTTGTTAGCATCGGCTGGTAACAACACCAGCACCTGGTCACCAGGGACAAGTTCGCGCTGTCTCGCTTTCTTATCGTAGTACCCTTTCTGCAGCTTCTTCGCCTTCATCAATTCTTCGTGTGCAAGCGCACAGGTGCGTTCTAAACGTTGCCGCAGCTCCATCATATGCGTGTATGTCGTCTTGGTCTCGTCATCGAGGCGAGGGTTCGTCCAGAGCTCCTTGAGAACAGCCATTGGCCCTCGCACGTATCTACCATATAATAATTCAAAAGGAGAGAATCCAGTGCTACATTGGGGAAGCTCTCGGTAGGCGAACAGTAACGGACCAATGTAACGGTCCCAGGTTTTCGGACGCTCTTGACACATTCGCCCTATCATGCGTTTTAATGTCCCATAAAAACGTTCAATCAAACCATTGGCCATCGGATGGTATGGCGTAGTAGGCAGTTGTTTGAATGAAAGCAGTCGGCTGATTTCCTTCAAAACTGCTGACATGAAAGACGTGCCGCGATCACTGATGACCTCTTTAGGTATGCCAACGCGAGAAAACATTTCCAGGAGACCTTCCGCAACTTGTCTCGATTCAATGGAGGGAAGTACTACCGCGTCGGGGTATCGCGTCGCAAAATCTATCATTGTCAGTACGTAGCGATTGCCCTTTTCAGATGTTGGTGACAATGGGCCGATAATATCAATGCCAACTCTCGTAAACGGTGTCTCGATGATAGGCGTGGTGCCCAAGGGAGCGCGTCCCACCAGGTGGCGTGGCACCATCCGTTGACAGATGTCGCAAGATTTCACGAAGCGTTTTGTGTCGGATTGGACACCCGGCCAGTAGAACTCTCCAGTGACCCTGCTTACTGTCTTCGTGATACCTTGATGGCCGGCTAAGATGCCTTCGTGGGCCAGTTTCAGCACCACCTCACGCAACTGTCGTGGTACTACAAGTTGCTCCAAATTAGTTCCATCTGGCAAGTTGTGCTTGCGGAATAAGGTTCCGTCCCGAATGAAAAACACCGTTTCTCGATCGTTCGACATGATTTTCTTGCCAACCGCCTCGAAACACTTTCGCAAAGTTTCGTCATCCACTTGATATTTTTTAAGCGCCTCACTTCCCACTTGTAAAGCAGGCAGAGTCATCACAGGTAAAGAGGTGTGCTTCTTCGTTTGTCCTGCTTTTCCCACGAGGACTTCTTCAGGTAGGGGCCACTTTTCCATGGCTTCATGCGGTGGCTCATACGCTTCCTCCGCATTCGATCTTGGTTGGGTTGCGTGCAAATTGCCAGATACATCCTGCTCACCATTGACAGCATTCCCTTTGCTAGAGTCTGTCCATGGTGCACGCCTTGTTTCCACATGGCCATGGTCATGCTGTGGTGCTGACTCATTCATAGATAACGTATCCGGCAATGCCGCGCCCTTGATGTTGCCCAAAATTACGTCGTATAATGGGTCGGTCATACACTAAACGAGTACTTCCCCAGTAAACAATGTACATTGCAAAAGGACTTTTGCCTCTGGGAGGTATCGCACAGTACGGTCCAGTAAGTACACTGGGCTCGTCGTTCCCGTGAACTTCTCCTTCGGAACCAAGGATTGCCGCACGACGACCGTGTTGCAGCCGGTGTCTCGAAGCACGTGCACTGGTCTGTCCTCTAGGAGCCCCTCCACAACAGGCATGTCAGCGACTCCAACGTTCGCGCATCGTCGACATGATGTGGCATTGACGATGGGTATTGTTCCGCCGTCTTGGAGAACAATGTAGCCACTCTTATGGTGTTCAGGTGTCAAGTCTTCGCGTTTTTCCGATAGCATGCATGATGCCTGGTCTTTGCGAAATTTTCTACCAGGGCATCTGTCACTGCTGTGTCCACTTTGTTTGCATACTCCGCATCGGCTGAAAGTATTCCCTTTCGTGCGGGACCAGCAGTCGGCTGCGCGATGGCCTGCCTTGTCACAAAGGAAACAGCGACTTGCAGGCTTCTCCGTCTTCTTCGCGGACTCCGGCTTGGACACCGAAGGTCCCGGATCCTTGGGAATCCGTTCTCTTCCTAAGTTTGTGAGCGCCTGTGCTTCCATGAAGTTATCGGCAGTCTCGTAAAGCGAACTCAGGGTTTTGCAACTTCTCTCCTTGAGAAAGATCCTGAGTGCCGGAGAACAACCCTTCAAGAATTGCTCACTTATCATCAGATCTCGCAGGCTAGCAAAGCTTGTCTCCGTTTTTCCCACTTCAAGCCAACGGTCACAGTAGCCGGAAAGTCTTGCAGCATACTGCAGACCAGTCTCGTTTTCTTCGCGCTTCGCTTTAGGAAATTTTTCGCGGTAGCCTTCCGCAGTATAGCGGAACCTCTGAAGAAGCGCCGCTTTCAGCTGATCATAATTCAACACAGCTGTTGGATCTAACCGGCCTATGACTGTTAGCGCTTCTTCCTGTTTTGCATAGGCTAAGCGAAAGAGCCCACTTTTCACGCGGCCACCCTTGACACGTGGCGACCCGTTCAAATCGCTGCAGGTACGCGTCGAGGTCGTCCCGAGCCTCACTGAAGGGCGGAATTAGTTCATGAGGGCTGCAGACATCTGTTATTCCTCTGGCGCTCATATTGGATCCTCCTTGTTCGTCAGCCACCATTGGCTGTACCCTGCTTGCGCTCTCCTGAAGTCGAAGCTTCAGTTCGAGGATCTTCAGCTCTTGTTCCTGCACCTTCCGCTGCTGCTCTAACAGCTTCTGCTGCCTCTCAGCGTTTTCTTTCGCGATCTCGCGCTCCCTAGCACGCTCATCTCGAGCTTCAACGCACTCTCGCTCAACCCACTCTCTGAGCTCCTCGTTCTCCAACCCTAGCTGTCGGCCAAGTGCAATACATTTCTCCCTGTCCATGACAAAGGCTGCGTCTGAGTAATGGCTTTAGATTTTAATAAGCCATACTGGAATCTTCTGATCCTGGAATCTTCTGATCCTGGCAGGCTCGGCAATTGTGGTGGTTCTTGGGCCCTCAGACGCAGAAACCCAAGACAAGGACAAGAGAAACATTTATTGACTTCACACACAAACGATCACAACACTGTGGCTATCTGTACAACACACTGGCTCCATAATTCAGTCATACAGTCCTTATGTCTACGCGCCCGCGGGTAACCCACGCGTCCTCACTACTCGGAAGTCTAATTCCGTCGGGTGCCACTCACGCTCCCGCTGAAGACGATGGCGTCGACGACGCAACCTCGCCACGGGAAGGTTGCCAAGTGCACGGGAGCTCACGAGCAGACCATCAGCTGCTCGTGCTGGACCAGGCGGCCCCACGCTGCGGCCGACGCAACACTGAGGTCGCACCTTCAATTGGTGGTTGTGCCGGACCGGCTCCGACGTGGCACCGTGGCCACGATCTCGGTGACTGGTTGTGCCGGACCCGAGTCTGGACAGGATCAGCTGCTTGCCTGGCCCGCACGCTCGTCCGCCACAGGAACAGCATGTCAGGCCCGGCCCGGAACCGCCACTCGCCTCAGGAACATGCCACGCTCGTCCCGGTTGGGTTGGTGACACCCGCTCGTTGGTTCGGTCCCCTGAGACCCAACGCCTAGCGCTCTTGCGAGCTGGCCGCGTTTTTCCTCTGCCCGTCGCTGTTCCGAAGCTCACGCGCTCACGTTCGTCTGACCCCATGCACACTTTCGTCTTCGTCGGTTATTTTCCGCTGTCGATTTCACTTTCAGTTTTGATTTTGGTTGTGAGAAGCACTCTTACCACAACGCTATTCTCAGACACTAGAAGCTATTTAGATAAGAACTAAAACTATATTAGGCTGAAGATGCGTGGCGGCAACAGCTCCTGCCACTGCTGAAAGTTTGAAAGTGCCTAATCAGCGACCATTCTCATTGTTCTTTATTTAGTGATACAAAGATATTCACTAGTCTTTGAGAAAAGTGCACTAATAAATTTTCAATAAATTCAATTCTTTATTGATCATTTGTAGAGAAGGAGGTCCCTGAGTTATAAAACTGTCAGGACGACCTCCTATTAGTCATTTGTCAATATCAATAAATTGCAAAAAATGGCAGAAATCAGTAAATGAGTAAAAAAAAGATCTGAGAAAATATTAAAGCAGGGCAGATAGACAAAAAGAACAATAACTAAAAGAGCCAGCAAAAGATGAATGTTTACAAAAAACGTAATTTACGAACACACAGTACAGAGCCTATCTTAAACGATAAAATTGCCGTCAGCCTAACTAATTTAAACATAAAAAATATCAAAATACGTGGAACACAATATATATATAAATAAATGAAACGTGCTTGCAATTGGTTTTAACGTCATAAAATCTTAAAATTCTAGAATCACAATGCTCCGCGGCATCCTTTATATATATAGCGGAAATACATTTCAGTATTTAATGGCAGTGAAAAAAGCTGTGAATTTCCTATAATTAGTCTTTGTGCGGGAAAGTAAAGTGTTGCTGGTATATGAAAATCTGGTGTTAGTACCATTAGGTAGAGCAGATGCATAGGATTTATCGATAGTGATTTTATAGTAAAGTGTGCGATATATTGTTCCAGTACATTCAGTCATTCCTATCCAGTGGGGTGAGTCCTATATGCTCTAAAATGAACTTCGAGAATGCACAATATTTCATTATAAGAATTATTTTTATAATTATTTCCCCTACTTTTACGCTGTCACACAGTGCCTCATCGGAAGGTTTCAGGTTAGGTCTCGGCCGGTGGTGCAATGTCTTTTCATACGCTTTTGTTTATAAGCAGTTATATATATTTTGTACAGTAGAGTTAAAAGAGTACAATTGACATCGCTATTGCCTTAATTGACTGCATTGACTCCTAACGTTTGTTATTATGATGCATAACAACAAATTGGCGAGAAATACGTACAGTGGAAATCGATAATATGCGAAGCACGAATGAGGAACGTTGATATGTTATGCCGTACATGAATTCCATGTCTCGTTCTATGTTAGCGCCTGGCATTTGTGTTCGTGGTCTAAACACGTCACGCAATTCCGAAATTGATATATTTTGAAGCTATCGAAACGGCCATGGGCGCTCTATTAGCGTAGCTTGGAGTCATGTTTTACATGACCCGCATGTCATGATTATCATGTTTGAACATGTCATTTACCTTTGTGTATTCGCGTCAAGTATTGCAAAATTCGGTATACCACAAGCTAGCGAAACAGCCGCGAGCGCGCTATGAGCGTAGCGTAACGTCTTGTTTTACAAGACGCACGTATCACTATCATCATGCGTGCGCAATTCCCATACTCGTCATGAATTCCCGTCACGTAACATGAAATGTGGTATATGTGGAGCCAGCGAAACGGCCACGAGCACACCATGAGCGTAGCAGGAAGTCATGCTTTACATGACTCGCATGTCATGATTATTATGGTGGCACCAGTTATATATCTTCGTCATCCATTCACGTCACGTAATATTAAATTTCGCATATGTGAAGCAAGCGAAAACGAACGCGAGTGCACCATGAGCGTGGTTTGTGGTCATGACTTACATGACATGCAGGCCAAGATTTCCACGTTAGGGCCTCACACTTATGTTCACCATGCTGTCACATCATACCCTTCAAGTTTTTTAGTACGTCATGTAAACAAAACCACCACTAGAGCAGCAAGACTATGGCATATAAATCATGACATTTATGACATACATATTATGGTTTTATCGTTTGACTTGTCGCATATACGCCTTTCATTCAGTTATGTTATCCCCTGCCCATTTTATTATAGGTCCCATTATTGAAACAGCCAAAAGAGCTAAAAGCCATGGGCGGCTAGATAGCTGGATAGATACGGTCAAAGCCACTGAAGTTTGCTTAGAATTTGTTTGCATTGAGAAACGAGCCATCGAATTTTCTTCTTCCGTTAATACATGAATATAGCCAATTACAGCAGAGCAATCAAATTTCATTTATGGAATTTTTATACGAGGCATTTGGCGTTTCGTTCTCTCATACAGTTGTTTTCAAAGCTGTAAAAGCCATGACGACCTTACAAACATCGAGCGCAAACCACCCTAATCACAACTTAGGATCTATCAACTTGCTTTCTGCCATTCTGACTTATGCATTGCCTGTTTAATCATTTCAACTGGAAAGTTCGCCAGTTCTCAAGTGCTACACGTGTGCATATATCATAATCATCATCATCATCTTCATCATCATAATCACCCTGACTACGTCCACTGCAGGACAAAGGCCCCTCCCATGTTCCACCAGTTAACCCGGTCCAGTGCTTGCTGCTGCAAAGTTATACCCGCAAACTTCTTAATCTTATCTGCCCACCAAACCTTCTGTCTCCCCCTAACCCGCTTGCCTTTCTGGGAATTCAGTTAGTTACCCTTAATGACCAGCGGTTATCCTGTCTCCGCGCTACATACCCGGCCCATGTCCATTTCCTCTTTCTTATTTACACTATGATATCCTTAACCTCCGTTTTTCCCCTAATCCACTCTGCTCTCTTCTGGTCTCTTAAGGTTACACCTATCACTTTTCTTTCCATTGCTCGCTGCGTCGTCCTCGATTTAAGCTGAACCCTTTTTGTAAGTATCCAGGTTTCTGCTCTGTAGCTAAGTACCGGCAAGATACAGCTGTCATATACCTTCCTGTTGAGGGATAATGGCAATCTTCCTGTCATACTTTGAGAGTGCTTGCCGAATGTGCTCCACCACATGTTTATTCTTCTAGTTACTTCAATCTCGTGGTTTGGCTCCGCGGTTATTACCTGCCCTCAATAGACATAGTCTTTTACAACTTGAAGTGCACTATTAGCATTCTCGAAGCGCTGCTCTTTTCTGGGGTTGTTGTACATTACTTTCGTTTTCTGCAGATTAAGTTTAAGACCCACCTTTCTGCTCTCCTTTTCTAACTCCGTAATCATGTTTTGCGATTCGTCCCCTGAGTTACTCAGCAATGCAATGTCATCGGCAAAGCGCAGGTTACTAAGGTACTCTCCATTAACTCTTATCCCTAACTGTTCCCATTGTAGGCTTCTTAAAACCTCCTGTAAGCACGCCGTAAATAGCATCGGAGAAATTGTGTCCCCCTGCCTTACAGCCTTCTTGATTAGTATTCTGTTGCTTTCTTTATGAAGCACTATGGTAGCAGTTGATCCCCTGTAGATTTCTTCCAGAATGTTTATATATACTTCATCGACGCCCTGATTCCGCAGTGTCTGCATGACGGCTGATATTTCTACTGAATCAAACGCCTTCCCGTAATCTATGAAGACTATGTATTTTGGTTGGTTATTTTCTGAGCATTTCTCTATTAACAGATTGATAGTATGAATGTGGTCGATTGTTGAGTAGCCTGTTCGGAATCCTGCTTGTTCCTTTGGTTGACTGTATTCTAATGTTTTCTTTACTCTGTTAGCAATTACCTTTGTAAATAGCTTGTATACTACAAAGAGCAAGCTGATTGGCCTGTATTTCTTTAAGTCCTTGTCATCTCCTTTCTTATGTATTAAGATGATGCTAGCGCTCTTCCAAGACTCTGGTACTTTTCCCGTCAGGAGACATCTCGTAAACAGGGTGGCTAGTTTTTCTAACTCAATCTGTCCTCCATCTTTCAGCAGATCTCACGTTACCTGATCCTCACCAGCAGCTTTGCCTCTTTGCATGCTCTCCAAAGCTTTTCTGACTTTTTCTATCATTACTGGTGGGGTGACATCTGGGTTACTGCTTGTTCTTATAGTATTAAAGTCGTGGTTATTCCGGCTACTGCGCAGATCTCTGTAAAATTCCTCCGCTATTTTAACTATCCTATTCATATTGGTAGTTATTTTGCCTTCTTTGTCCCAAAATAACTACCTATATGGATATATATGCACCTGCAGAATTTCTAGACATTTTGTTTGGGCTGCACAGTTTCACCTAGAAAAAACATACGGCATTCGAAATGTCTGGTGATTATATAGCACCCCAATAAACGTAGACACGCTGACGCAGGACTTTTGTGCACCGAGGCGTGTGACATGTTCCGATTAAGGGCGGCTGTTTTCCCACAGAAGTGTAGAACTGAAAAAATATGAGAACTTATATTTTTGTATATTTATCGTTTCGTTTAGCGTATAATTCTTAACCTAATGCTCGGCCTTGATAGTGCCTGAAAAGCAAGAATTGGAATTAGTTTCCAAGCTTGCCTTTTTCGTTTCTTGCCCGACACCAAACGTTCCAAAGCAGCAAGAATTGAAAAATGTTGGTCATAGAGGTTTCCAGCTCGCGGCACATTCTGCTTCTATGACGTTCATCGGTTTCCTTGATTAATGATGCTTGATATTGGATGCTGCGAACTCCGAGATGAAAAAGGAAAATAGAAAAATTATACAGAACCAACCCAATCATCACAAAATGGTATCATTATGCGGGCTAAGTTTTCATTTGAATCGTCATATGTGGTTTGTATTTATGGCCACAAAAATGCATATGTGAATGTCATCTTACCGCGACAACAACAAGAACACGAAAAGTTTAGTCACAATTTTTTTGCGAAAAGTCGCGACGCCGGGATAATTTGGACGATTTTTAAATTATCTTTATATATGCGTCATCTGCTAATTTATGAGGTCACAATAAATAAAGCCAATTAAACCCAGCCTGAAGAAACTTTATAAAGAATATGTCTGGTTACGGAGTTTTAAGAGATGAGAAATCTTTCAACCGCAAATTTCACCCGTTCTAAAGCTTAGTTTAGTGTTTCTTTGAATTTCTCGTTGTGTCATTGAACCCAAATTTTAAAATTTTTCTGTTGAACCATGTACAAAGAAAGAACTAATCACTTTAGAAATTAAATGACGCGTTGAGTCATAAGAGTATGAGAGTTGTGTATATTATGATATCGTAGCCCAAAGCAAGTATCTTTGTACGACACCTCTTTCAATGATGGACAGAAACGGATGTTTTCTGAAGAAGTTTCTTTAGGATTTCTTTGACATTTTAGCGTATTTTTTATTATTTCCAGGCATGCATATTTGTTATGAATTGTGTGCTGTTGTGGTTCAAAGCAAAGTTCGCGTGAGGAGATAATCATACATTTTGTTTGGTAGTAAGCAGTAGTTGAAAACACGAAGCCATCGTGTGCAAAGAAAAACTCAGTGGTCAAGATTGACAACTGTATCCGTAGTAGTTGAGTGAAATTTATAAATGCAGTTATCGGTCGGAGCTGCAGTCGTAATCGAGGGCCATGTCGAAAAAAAATTTTAGATAGCCCCGCCGCGGTGGTCTAGTAGCTAAGGTACTCGGCTGCTGACCCGCAGGGCGCGGGTTCGAATCCCGGCTGCGGCGGCTGCATTTCCGATGGAGGCGGAAATGTTGTAGGCCCGTGTGCTCAGATTTGGGTGCACGATAAAGAACCCCAGGTGGTCTAAATTTCCGGAGCCCTCCACTACGGCGTCTCTCATAATCTTATAGTGATTTTGGGACGTTAAACCCCACATATCAATCAATCAAAAATTTTAGATATGAAAAATACGAAGCCCAGCATGTATCTGTCGAAAGAGGCAGCCGTTACTTCGACTGCGCTAAAGCTTCAGAAACAGCTATTCTTAAACTACGACCTGTGCAGAATAAGGATGACTAAATGCAAAAGAAAGCGACATAAGAGTGCTGGATAGCGATTTGAATAAACTGCGCACTTATTACTTCTTGCTTCAGAGATATTAAAGTCCACATTTTTAGGTATGCATTAGCATATAGAGGACGTAAATCCAGTGTGCGGTGTGACCACCCTTACTGCGCGTACGTCACAGCTGGCCCAAGCACTATCAAAACGAGTTCGTGCACACTAGAGTGTTCCGGTGTGTGCAAGGGGTGGGAAGACGCTGTTTCCTCGGCCCGTTACACTTTGTCCACAATCATGTGATGGCGTCAGGAAACTAGATTATGCCGACGCGTGCTGACCCAACAACTGGTTGGTTCATCACGCGCTATTGGTTCATCAATTTTTGTGGTTTATTCACGTCAGGTGTTACCAAAATTTGGTATATGTGGAGGTAGAAAATCGGCCGCGAGCGAGCTAAAAGCGTAGCATGTGGTAAAGTTTTACATGACACACATATGATTACTATGTTCGGACGTCGGCCTTCACGTCCCAAAATACCAAATTTGGTATATTTGAAGCTAGCGAAACGATCGCGAGCTTGTGAATGAGCGTGGTATGTTGAAATTTTTTTACATGACATGAGTGTCATTATATTCATGTTTGCACCAGCCTAAACCTTCTTCATCAATTGACGTAACGTAACACCAAGTTTTGTATATGACAAGTTAGCGAAATGACCGCGAGTGCACTATGAGCGTAGCACGTAGTCATGTTTGACATAACACGCATGTCATGATTATCATGTTTGGACGTGTCGTTAACTTTCGTCATCTGTTCGCATTCCGTAACTGCAAATTTGGTATATGTGAAGCTCGCGAAGCGACCACGAGCTCATCATGAGCGTGGCGTGTAGTCATGACTTACATGACAAGCATGTCATGATTTCTACGTTACAGTCTGTCACCTATGTTCGCCATGCAGTCATACCATACCATACCAGTATTTCAATATGTCTTGTGAACAAAACCACCGCAAGAGCAGCAAGACCATGAAATGTAAATTATGACATTCATGACATACATGTCATTATTTTATATGACTAGTCGCTTATGCTCGTCATACCGTCATGTCATATATATTAATTTTCGTATTGGTACCATCATTAAAACGGGCAGGAGAACTAAAGTCATATGTGGCTAGATAGATAGATAGATAGATAGATAGATAGATAGATAGATAGATAGATAGATAGATAGATAGATAGATAGATAGATAGATAGATAGATAGATAGATTCGCTCAATGTTGGTGAAGTTTTTTATATTACTATCGGATGTCATTGACCAAGATGAAGGCTTTACGGTTATTCTTTTTTCTAATTGTAACTTGAACAGCTTATTCATTTCAGAATATTTGTTAAAAAATTTTAGGTATAAAGTTTTGTAATATTTTAGCGTGATTGGTCATTTCGTGATTCAGAAGAGGTACATAAAGTTTGGAAAATCCGTAAAGCATTGATGGCGTCTGATCGTGGCAGAATGCGCGTGCCCGGCCTCTGTTGTGGAGGTCATGCGATCGACTGCCCTATACGGAACCGTTTTTTGTGTACATTTTCCAATCCAGTTTTCATTAGAGAAATAAGTCAACCAAGTCTTGGTGGACTGTGGCACAAAAGGCCTTCTTGTTTAAATTATCGTCGGTGATTTTAGGTTGTGCCTAACACCCAAGCGGTCGTATGTGACAGACGCGTGCAATATGTGACACCTCGCAAACGCGTGGCTGCAGCAGTCGTGGGGGCCGCGGTGCCTGTTGGCTGCTTTCAGCGCTACTTGCTTTCTTTGTGGTCCACTTGAGAAGTCGATGAAATTTAATTATTCATATAATACATGCTTTCCGGTGGCTGGTCGTCGGTTTTCAAGCGCTCGTCGCGGAGGTAGGGAATGCTTACGTAATAATTCCCCAAATGATAATGGCATTGTCAGTTGCTACAAACGGTCGAGAACCTTTCATGATATGGCAGTCAGCGTAGACTTTGGATACGTGATTCTCAATCATATAACGCCACTCCGCGACACGTTTTTCTTAGTGCTGACCACTTGATCGCTTCAATTAGCGGCACAGCAAAAAAGAAAGGACCAGCCAGAGTACTAAACCTTGGCAACAACTAGCCGTTATACGTTCAAATGAGACTTCACTTAAATATTACGTGCCCTGCAACGCGAAAGAATCAAAGAATCTGAATTATTTGAACCCGCAACTTGCGTGCATTAGCATGGATGATACAGTAGCTTTCATATTGCCACCTACTTCTAGTAGTGGGTCGTATGTCAAGGTGAAGGCTCACACCACAGAGAAGAAAGAAGTGCACGTGGGCCCCCGCTCTGAAAAACAAGCCCAACCGCGCGCTTGGTTAGAGCCCTGTTGCTCAGACGTCAGTAAACCTTGTCGACACACCCTGGAGTGACGTGACAATTGGTGGAGGTGCTGGGTAGGCCCCTCACGGATGTTTCAGACCCCTCCTGGAAGCGGCACCACAAGCCCAGTGCGAGTCAACACTCCCGTTCATCGGACAAGCCGCAGTATCAGGGGATTGCCTCCCGAAGCTGACCCTACAGTTCACACCAGTATGATGAGCACGTCCGTTCAAACCACTTCAACAGGTAGGGAAAACCCCCCGGTGACTCGGTACACCCTCGAAAGTCCACAGGTTCTGACACCGTTTCATGGCACCGAGCTCGAAGACGTCGAGGACTGGTTGGTCGACTTCGAGCGCGTGGCTGCTTTGAACGACTGGAATGACGCGGCCAAACTACGACGTGTGTACTTCTATTTGGAGGATGGAGCACGTACCTGGTGCATCAATCACGAGGAACAGATGACATCGTGGCCCGAATTCCGCCGCCGGCTGTTGGACATTTACAGAAGTGCTGATCGCCACGAACGAGCGGAACGAGCGATCCAGGCCCGCATCCAGATGCCCAATGAAACTGTCATGACCTATGTGGAAGATATGACACGCCTGTTCCGACGGGCTGATCAGAGTATGACAGAAGAAAAGAAGGTGCGTCACCTGGTGCGGGGAGTCAAGGAACAGCTTTTCGCTGGCCTTGTACGGAGCCCTCCGAACACGGTCGCCGAGTTTTTGTCTGAAGCTGTCACGATGGAAAAGATGCTTCAGCATCGATCCACCCTATATGAGCGGCAAGTGAACACGTCCACTGCTCAAGTTCCAGCGAATATTGGAAGCAACACCGAGTGTCTGCGCGACCTTATCCGCTCCATAGTACGCGAGGAGCTGCAAAAGGCTGCCACACCACCACTACCTACGGTGAGTTCCATTGCAAGCATCGTCAAGGACGAGTTGCATCATGCCCTTCGTGACCCTGTGAGTCTGAATAACGCCACACCCGCCCCGGCTGACTACCACCGTGCGACCTATGCAGAAGCCTTGAAGCTCCCAGCTTCCTCTTCCCCGCTGTTTGTTCAGGCACCTCCTACGGTTTCACTTCAGTCGGCGCAGCCTCTACGGTACTACGAGAACACACGCACGCCCCCACCCCTCGTTTACGCCAGCCCTGTGCATCTTGCGGAACAACCAGCACACTACCTTGACGACAGACGTGCTTCTCCTCGGAAATCTCATGTTTGGCGCACTCCTGATCGCCGACCTTTGTGCTTTCACTGCGGTGAAGCGGACCATTTGTACCGCCAGTGTCCATACCGGCGCCTCGGGCTGCGCGGATTTTCAGTATATTCAGCGCCTCCTCGGTATGGCCAGCGACCCCGGGACATTGAGGACTACCTGGCTCAACAGCGCATGCCACCGCCTTCTGGACGGCAGTCGCGCTCACCGTCGCCGAGGCGCTTTTCATCTTCGCCACAGCGCCATGCTGGCGCACGGTCCTCCAGTCCCCGCCGGGAAAACTAACGCAAGCGACCCTTGGAGGCAAGGTCGCTGGCAGTCGACGTGCCGAAGACCTCCGATCGACGCTAACAGTAAAGGGTGTAGATTCGACTGAGCGATATGTGCGGATTTCTCTGGATATACCGGTGCTGATAGACGGCTATGCAGTAGGTGCTTTAGTTGATACCGGGGCTGACTATTCGATACTAAGCGGGAAAATGACCAGACTACTAAAGAAGGTAATCACGCACTGGCATGGCTCCGTGATTCGAACGGCTGGTGGCCACACCGTCTCTCCGCTTTGAACCTGCACGAGTAGAGTTCGGGTCTGCGGTTATACTTTTGTAGGAAGTTTCCTTGTGCTCCGTGAATGTTCACGTGACGTTATTCTTGGTGTTGACTTCCTGCAGGAATATGGAGCTGTCATTGATCTTCAAGAGAATCGCATCACCTTCTCAGCCGACCGAGCAATCGACAAGCAGGACGACCAACAACGTAATGACGTTCCTCGTGTTTCTGCTGAAAGTATAACGCTTCCTCCAAGAGCCAGTGTTATTGTCGACGTCACATGCTGCGGATTGCGAAATGGTGAAGTGATTGCAGAAAGTAATTTTGAACACCTGCTGACTCAAGGTGTTTGTGTGGCTAGGAGTATCATACAGCTACGTGATGGCCGATCTCAACTGCTCGTTACAAATTTCAGCAACGAACACCGACACCTTTTCCGTGGCACTTCGTTAGCGTTTGCAGATGAATTAGGAACCGTTCCCATCTGCTTCTCGTCGGAAGCAGTGGAGGCCCCCGATACGTCTCCAAACAATATCGATATTAATTCTAACCTCACACCAGAAAACCAGACAGCACTGCGAAAACTCTTGCTTGAATTAAAGTCATGCTTCGCTGCTTCTTCTAAGGTGCGCCAGACTTCGATCACTAGGCACATAATCATTACTTACGACGACGCCCGCCCAGTACACCAACAGCCTTACCGTGTGTCAGCGAAGGAACGAGAAGCCATTCGTACGCAAGTTCGAGGAATGCTTGACGACGGCATCATCGAGCCTTCCAACAGTGCGTGGTCCTCTCCGGTCGTCCTAGTCAAGAAGAAAGACGGAACGCTACGTTTTTGCGTCGATTACCGGAAGCTGAACAGCGTGACTAAAAAGGACGTGTACCCGCTGCCACGCATCGACGACTTGTTAGAAAGGTTACGCCACGCCCACTATTTTTCCTCTTTGGATTTAAAAAGCGGGTACTGGCAGATTGAGGTTGACAAGCGAGACCGCGAGAAAACAGCATTTGTGACCCCTGATGGCCTGTATGAATTTCGAGTCCTTGCTTTTGGTTTGTGCTCAGCGCCCGCAACCTTCCAGCGAATGATGGACACTGTGCTTACTGGTCTGAAGTGGCAAACTTGTCTCGTATACCTTGATGATGTTGTCGTTTTTTCTGAAACCTTTCACACACCTTCACCGACTCAGGAGTGTGCTACAGGCTATTCAATCAGCAGATCTTACACTCAAACCGCAGAAGTGTCACTTTGGTTATGAAGAGCTCAAATTTCTTGGCCATGTAGTCAACGCCAAAGGAGTCCGACCCGACCGCGACAAACTTGCCGCTGTAGCGGCGTTTCTGCATCCTACAGACAAAAAGACTGTTCGGCGCTTTCTGGGCTTGTGCGCCTACTATCGACGATTTATTAGAGGGTTTTCGAAGATAGCGGAACCCTTGACTCGCCTTACACGCGACGACACACCGTTTGTATGGGCTACTGAGCAACAGGCTGCTTTTGCCGAGCTACGACAGCGGATGCAATCAGCCCCTGTCCTTGTGCATTTTGACGATAATGCTGACACAGAGGTGCACACTGACGCCAGTAACATCGGCATCGGTGCAGTGCTCGTCCAGCATCAACACGGCAAAGAACGAGTCATAGCCTATGCCAGCCGCTCACTGTCCCGTACCGAGGTGAATTCCACGACCACAGAGAAGAGTGTCTCGCAGTAGTGTGGGCGATCACCAAGTTCCGCCCGTACCTCTATGGTCGTCCATTTAAAGTGGTGACGGACCACCATGCCCTCTGTTGGTTGGTAAACATTCGTGATCCCTCTGGACGGCTGGCCCGATGGAGCTTGCGTCTACAGGAATTTGATGTTACCATTGTATATAAGTCTGGACGGAAGCATGAAGACGCTGATACGCTGTCGCGTGCACCCATACCTTTAGTCAATCAAGAAGAAGAGGACGATGACGGATTCCTGGGCGCCCTTAGCTCACCTGACTTGAGCAGACGCCAGCGAGAGGATGAAGAGATTCGACCGCTCATCGACTATCTGGAGGGTCATAGCGCCGTTATACCTCGCCATGTATCTCACGTCGTGACGTCTTTCTGCCTCCGAGATAATGTCCGGTACCAAAAAAACGCCCGTTCTACGAGCCGCGCTTACCTCCTCGTCGTTCCGAAGGACATGCGGGACGAAGTCCTCTCCGCGTGTCATGAGGAGCCAACATCTGGTCATCTAGGTTACTCGCGAACGCTCGCCAGAGTAAGTGAGGCGTATTACTGGCCCGGACTTTCGGCAAGCGTGAAGCAGTACGTTAAAAGCTGTCGTGAATGCCAGCGTCGAAAGTCGCCACCAAGCAAGCCGGCTGGATTACTTCAGCCAATTGATCCACCCCACAAGCCATTTGACCAAGTCGGCATGGACATTCTCGGCCCATTTCCTTTATCGTCCGACGGCAACAAATGGGTCATTGTTGCAACTGACTATTTGACCCGCTATGCTGAGACACAGGCGATACCTCGAGCCACGGCTTCTGAGGTAGCACAGTTCTTCATGTGCCACATTGTTCTGCGCCATGGTGCTCCATCTACAGTGATAACCGACAGAGGAACAGCGTTCACTGCACAGCTTATTGATGAAGTTTTTCGACTAAGTAACACTAGGCATCGAATGACGACTGCTTACCATCCGCAGAGCAATGGCTTAACCGAGCGACTAAATAAGACAGTCACAAACATGATCTCCATGTACATCGACGTCCAACACAAAACATGGGATCGCATTTTGCCTTATGTGACGTTCGCTTATAACACCGCCGTTCAAGAAACAACCCGATATACACCGTTTCGCCTTCTCTACGGCTGCGAAGTTCAGACGATGCTGGATGCGATGCTTCCTTGTGAAGGCGCAGATCAATTAACAACTGACGCAGAAGAATTTGCAGAGCGTGCCGAGGAAACTCGCCAGCTCGCCCGGCTACACATTGGTCAGCAGCAACAGGTCGATGCACGACGTTACAATATGCGTCACAAAGACGTATCTTACAGACCAGGAGACCAAGTTTGGATTTGGACCCCTGTTCGACGCCGTGGCCTCTCCGAAAAGTTGCTCAGCAGATACTTCGGCCCGTATAAAGTATTACGCCGCGTGAGTGACGTAAACTACGAAGTGGTTCCGGACGCTACGTCGTCACGATGGGTACAACGAAAACAACCGACCTCTGACATAGTTCACGTGGTGCGCATGAAGCCCTATTTTGCGCGTTCCTAAAAGACCACTTTTCCTGTGTTTTTTTTTTATTTGTGCTTCGACAATTGCCTCATCTTTGGTGAACTTATCGAGTCTAACATTTGATTATTGGTGCCCTTTTTCATTGTTTAAACTACTTTGTTTTGGATTTTTTTTCAATAACTTTACAGCATCGGGACGATGCTCTTTTTTTGTTGTTGAGGGGGAATATTGCCACCTACTTCTAGTAGTGGGTCGTATGCCAAGGTGAAGGCTCACACCACAGAGAAGAAAGAAGTGCACGTGGGCCCCCGCTCTGAAAAACAAGCCCAACCGACGCGCTTGGTTAGAGCCCTGTTGCTCAGACGTCAGTAAACCTTGTCGACACCCCCTGGAGTGATGTGACAATATGCACGCAGCTATGAAACATTTGAGAAATTCCTCACACGCGTTGTCTCTTTGCGCAAGAACCAACTGCGCAGACCTTATACAGCGAACACATTGCGACAAAATACAAAGCCTTGGTTTAGCCCTACTAAGTATCTGCTTTAATGACGCTATTGAAACGGCGCGTTTTATATTATGTGCAACATTGATTTATCTATTCCTACTACAGGCTCGAGCATGTTGCTGGCCAGCACTAACTGACCAGCACATCCGCGGCCTTTTCTGCTCTTCGTCTCTTGGCGCAGGAAGATCGTAACAGCAACACTCCTTGCAAGTAAACCGGTCTCTATCATTAGAGGTGAATTCACCTCTTGTAGATGAACCACGACATGAATGTATACTGCGCAGGCGAACTGTGCCAGGTGTCCAACGAGGTTTCTGAGGCGTCATGCGTTCCAAGGCCGAGAGGCTTGCAGCACTCTAAAAAAATACCTAAAGTAAGACCAACCACTGAAAATTCTCATAATTGACGTCTTCTTCTCAGTGGGATCGTAAATTCCAAAAATCATTTCCGAAACAATTTCAAATTTTTAAGTATCTCTTTAACGACGACAAGTAACGTTGAAAACACCATCTTGCGAGTGGTGAGACTAGCATGCTCTAAATGGGCAAGGTATGGGTGCTGTTTTTTAATACAGCACGTTTAATGCAACACGTCATATTATGTTTCAAATTATTTTATAGTTGCATTGTTTACGTGCATTTGCATCAAGATATGTGTAGTGACCATTTCATTCGGAAACATTTGGCTACTTCTTGAGCACAAATACCCTATACCTTTGCTATACATTAATTCTCAACCTATGCATGGGATCCATTCATTTCCTTTTTTTTTGTAGTGGCTGGCTTTTTTAACCATTTGTTTTAATGATACATTAAAAGTAATAATATATGCTAAGATAAAGAGCAAAAGGCAAAAATAAAAATGCAAAAGCCCGAGAAAAGCTTTCATGACTTCATTTTTGTGATGGTGCATGCAGAAAAACTTTCCATTGATTCGCATGACGTATGGTACATTGGTCATTGAAATGGGTCGGGACGGGCAAGCTCCGTATAAAGGTAATGGGAAATTCGCCACATTGTTTCTTCCACATGTGTATTACTTGTTCGCTCAGTCATAACGGGTCTTTGATGTCGAAGTAAATGTCGAAAAGTGGTTCCAGATCTTGACACTTGTGCTGTACAGTGTTTAATTATCGACATATTTGCCAGATTTTACGTCCTCTGTATTCGCAATGTTCATTGATTGTCGCGCCACCTAGCGAAATGCAAGAGCATTCTCTCAAGGATAATCAGTAGGCAGATGCTCCCAACGCTCCATTGTTCGGCTCTGCTAGCCTCAGGGTTAACGTGTTAGCAAGAAACAAACATAAACCACTTCGTATGTTGTGTACATCAGTAAATATACCGTATCGTCCGTGACGCGACAAATCTGATTCGTTCTTGCGAGAGACGAAGTTTTCATGAAAATTCGTGGCAACTCATACTTTCGAAGATAGTCCGCAGAGTACACATATCAGCATCGTGAAATGTTCTGCAGTCACGTTGGACAGTTACTTGTTATTGTTTAACTTTTTCAGTTGAAACCCACCTTGTTTTATGAGCGTATAGCATTCATCAGTGTTTTGTAGTGCATGAATCCCATAACATTCATTGCAAGCGGAAAGTAACGCGGGCTCACAATTTGCACTTCCCAACCTTGGTCAACGCTGCACCGCTTGTTTTTCACGTTCGTTCATAGATGGCAGCACATTGCAAGTGATCCCTTTCTTGCCTGGTATCCGAGCGAAATGTTATTTGCACTCCCAAACAAGTGTGATGAGTGACGCCATGTTGGGGATGTGCAATGACGCATTGTTGGTGCTATCGAAGTCGTTCGGTGGAGAGAATTCCCTAGATTACTTTCAGCAGTCATGTTCAAAGAAACCGTCTTGACGTCGAGGATTTTTCACTGAACGTAGATGATTGTCAAAGCGCTGAGAGTGACAGCAACGATTAACGATCAGCTGCTAGCTCACGAGCAGCGAGTTGCACTTCCCGTCCCGTCGTGTTTTAATAATGTTTTACGCTCGTAAGCCACTTTGGTTGTATTTATGGTATATTATCCTTCAGTGAAGTCAAAGTTAAAAAAAACACAGTCTTTCATATACATTGTTTCTAGCCCAATTACAGTGAAAATATACAGAACGCCGCATGCCGCCAGTGCGCTCGAGTTCGACGAGCGAAGCGAAATGGTAAGAGCAATAGGATAGGCAGTTACGACTACAGTCCGCGCTAACTTCTCCGCTTCACCGGTGCCGTCAGAAAGACGTTGTTGTTCGACAAAATTTCTCAATTCTCACGTTGCGAAAAGTGTATGGGTGTATTCGTTTCGATATCCTTGTTCCGCTCGTGCTGATGAAACTTGTAACATCCGAGTGCTGCGAATTGCGCACTGTTTGAATCTGATCATGGCTGTGACACAAGCGCTGCTTAATCGGAAGGTAAATGCTTGTGTTCCGTTAAAGAGCCAGCTGCATGAAGCTTGAAGCGAAAGTAATGACGACGGCGTAATACGTTTGCAAACCATCGCTACGGTAAACGTTCGGTCCTGTGCAGCCACAATGGCGCGCTACTCGCTAATGGACTACTACTGCGGCAAAATCGCCAGGCAGGCTTGGTGCAAATTATCTCGGAGTGCCGTTCAGTGCATACGTAAATTCTAGTTCGCGGAGTTTTCTGTAGCACGCACAGGATTACGGAAAGCATGGTTGATAATACACGGACTATCAGCTGACACCACCACCCTTCGTATGCGGCCAGAAATGAGGTAGCGAACATTCAGCTCTTCCTTTGGTTTGGGAAAGTTTTCGGTATGATATACATTCATTTGACGATCAAGAGTTCTTCCAGCAACAGTGGAACGGGGAGTACGTCCGTGTGTCCTATATTTTCTTATGCGAGTTTCCGGGTTGATGCTCCCTCCGCAGCCATATTGGATTTCACGGCGCGCCACCTATAGGCCGTGGGCTTTGCGACCACCCAAGGCCTCAATACTTCATTTTCCACGTAGCCTGAACTGTGTCACCTGATTCGATTTTATGATCACCACCTTTGTATTTTTGTGACTTATAATAATAATAATAATAATATTAATATGTAATATTATATTATTATAATATAATATAATATTATGATAATATAAAGAGTACTCCACAGTCCAAACCGCGTTCGCTTCTGGTGAGCTCCTCTCGCAGTGATATGGGCATTGATCTCGAGAAACTCAGAGTGATTCGTCGTCGTGTAGAACGACGTTATAGACGCACGAAGTCATTTAATGACCTGAGAGTGCCCAGACGCCCACAAAAGAAAATACAACGTCACATGGACAATTTGGATAAGCGACGATGGGTACCTTTTTGCGAGTCTTTGGATCTCAGAAAGCTTTTGTCACTAATCTGGAGAACTGTCCGGGGCCTTCGCACAACCAAAACTCAGTGCTACCTATTTAAATATCTGGCACTTCACTTATGCTGCGAAGAGATTTATGTCGCAGATTCTTTTTGTCGAAGGATTGCCTGCGGGGAAAATTCAACTGGAACGAAGACACCCGACTTTTCTGTATTCTCACGCTATCCCCGAATGAAGTCTTCGTTTTTAATGGAAGAACCAAAGTCTGCGCTTCCTTTTTGTAGACGTTCTTCAGCGCCAGGACCTCACGACATCAGTTACTGCGCTCTGTCTCACCTAGGAGATCAAGCTCGGAAGGCACTCTTGCTGCTGTACAACGACTTCCGGCAAACTGGCATGGTTACACAGGAATGGAAGTGAAGTCGCCTGATTCCACTTCTCAAAGCCGGCAAGTCAACTTTGGACATTTACTCTACCGCCCGATTTCCCTCGCGAGCTGTGTGGGAAAAGTTGTGGAAATATATAATTTTAACGCGTCTGAAATGGCACTTAGAGTTCTACGAAATGTATTTGGTTTTCGCAAAGGTTTTAGCACTGAACTGGCGTTATGGGCTAAAAAACACTTCATAATAACAGCACTTAACGAAAGTAAATTAGTCCTAGGAATTTTTGTTGACTTCACTAAAGCATTCGATCTTATAAATCCTACCCTTCTATTAGAGAAACTCTTACGCTATGGCTAACGCGGCAAGGCGCCAGAACTCGTAAAATCTTATCTACAACATCGTATTCAGTGAGTCTACATAAACCAGGATCTATCTAGTCCCCTTGTCGTGTCTTCAGGTGTGCCACAAGGCAGTATCTTAGGCCCATTCATTTTTAATATCTACATTAATGATATTATTGCCATAAACCATCGGACAAAATTTATAATTTACGCTAATGATACTAGCATCTTATTAATAGGCGATTTAGCTGATGAATTAATAGATGAAGCCAACTTAACCTTACAAAAGTTAGATGAATGGGCATCTCAAAACAGTTTCAATATAAATACAAATAAAAGAAAAGCAATGTTATAACGCAGTAAAACTAAATAATGTAGTAATAAAACTTTAACTGTGAACTCCTCACCTATCACCCTCGTATCCAGTTTTAAAACATTAGGCGTCGTGTTTCAGGAAACATTATGCTGGGATGCACATGTCGACGGCCTAGTAACAAAGCTCTCTCAAGTGACCAGTATTGTTTACCGCAATCGTCATATACTGCCACAGAACATTATAATTCTAACTTTCAACAGTTTGTTTCAATCCAGACTGAACTATTGTCATTTAGTTTGGGGAACCGCTACACAAGGAAATCTACACAGAATACACGTCCTACAAAAAAGCTCTTACGAACAATTGAAAATGCCCCTAGACATTTCCACACACGTGAGTATTTCTTAAAATATAGGATACTTCCAGCCACAACACTGTATGATTACCGTTTGTGTAAGGCGTATAAACTAGAGTTAAAAACCAGATCAGATTTTTTTAAGCGCTTTTCCAGGTTACAAGAAAACACCCCTGTATATGCAACACGTAAAAGGGAGTACTGGAAAATACCGACAGTGCGAACAATATATGGAAAACAAACACTCGGAAACAACTTACCAAGTTTATTAAACAGATTAATTTGGGAAAGGCTACAATTAGTGAACATGTCTTTTAAAGCCATACACAGGTATTTTCAACTCAAGACAAATAATTCTTGAAAAGCATTCTTCTGATGCCTCTCATTTCTAAATCTCGCGCGCACGAATAATTAAGGTCACGTAGGAAGAACGTTATTGCAATGCGGTATTTTTTCTCTTCTTTTTCTTTGTCTATGCAAAAGACTGCAATTTTGTATACTGAGACATTATTGTCTTTTTTCATATATGTCTTGTATTATATAATGCTGATTTACGCTGGTTTCTTGTTGTTGCATCACTGCTGGTCATCGCCAATGAGGGGGCCAGCGGCCTCGTCAAGCTGTCCAAACGACAGCTGTTTCCGCCCGCTCCGCCGTATCATTCATTGTATTGATGCGAAAATAAAGTCATGGTCATTGTCATATCCAGATGTCATGTCCGGGTTCAGACGAGGAAGCTCATGAATCGACAAAGTAGTTGACTTTGTGTTATATGTAGAGCACCAGAACGCCTGCAAACAATTATCTGCCGCTCGGTTTCTTGACGTTAAAGGGGCATACGACAATATCACTCACGAAGCTATGCTCAGCGCATTAGGAGTGGGACTCGGTGGCAAGATATATATGTGGGTTCAGAGCTACCTACAGAATAATCATTTCGCGTGCAGTCAGAGAATGGCCTGACACCCGAGTATTACTGTAGCCGAGGAGTCCCGCAAGGCGGAGTGCTAAGCCCGACACTGTTCAACCTAACACTCATTGGACTAGTTGGCAAGCAATCAAGCAGTGTACGACTTTCCAATTATGCTGATGACATCTGTGTGTGGACACCAGGTGTGACTCGACTTCAACTTCGCGCTCGACTTCAGAAGGCAGCATCCGTTACGTCGCGCCACCTACGCAAACAAAGGCTCCAAATCGCTAGTAGAAAGTCACCAGAAAGCCAATGTCCGCTTACCGCATATCAATTACCGGCAATTGGTGTCCTTCAGCCGGAGTTACAGGTTCTTGGGAGTCATAATCGACCGAAACCTGTCTTGTACCAAACACGTAAACTACATGAAGAAAGCGGCTGACCGCCGTTTGTCACTTGTTCGGGTTTCTTGCCAAGAAAAGTTGGGGAGTGACTATCGAGTTTATGTTACAGCTGCACGAGATATTATTTATTGGATTCCTGTGGTACAGCCTAGCTGTTATATCTAATACGTGCAAAACAAACCTGCGCGTAATCTAAAATATTCAAGCCCAGGCGCTTAGGATATGCCTTGGTTTACCCCGCTGCGCATCGACAGCTGAAACAATTGTAATTGCACAAGAGTACTCGATCATGACGCACATCATCACCATTGAAATGATGTGTACGGACCTCAGGCAACACGCTAGGAATTTTCCCCACCACTTGGCAACACTCGCTACTGAGAGGCCCCAAACGAAATTTGGTGCAATTGTCTGTGCATATCGTGCGTCGTTTACGTCAGGTTTTACGCCTGCGGAGAAACTGGTGTATCCTCCGTGGTGCCTGACACTTTCGCAAGTACGTCTTTCAATTCCAGGAATACAGAAAAAAATCAAATTTGCCTTCGTAAGCCCTAAAACAATTAAGATTTCACCTCCTGCACGAAATGTACAATAACCACGTGCACATATACACAGATGGTTCAACCACAGCGTCTGGTTCTGGCGATGCAGTGGTGATTCCAACTAGAGGAATCACTCAGCGAATCAAGCTGTCACACGTATACGTCTACGGCGGCAGAACTTGCGGCTTTGCGTGGAGTCCTAGAGTACATCGAATCCCAGAGACCGAGTAAATGGGCTGTGGTTTCCGACTCGAAACCGGTCCTACAAAGCATGCGGTCCGTCCATCGACGAGGTTGCCATGAACAGTTAACTTACGAAGTGGTCAAGCTTCTTAACCACGTCACAAAAACAGACCACGAGGTCAATTTGCAGTGGCTACCTGGCCATTGTGGGATCAGTGACAATGATTCCGCAGACAGCGCGGCTCGCACATCGCACCAAGAGGAGCACACACTTTCGATTCTTTTGTCCCGAACAGACGCTGCAAAGCAACTTCGTCACCTGGCAGGTAATCTGTCTGCTGGAGTGGTACACCCCAAGCATAAGACATACGAGACTCTACCAAATAAACCCTTGACTGGAACTTCGACCTCTATCCGGACTTCGTCGACGTGAAGCTTCGCTTCTTTGTCGTCTTTGGTTGGAGGTTGCCTTCACAAAGGTATATACAACCCACATACAATTGACCGACAATGCGGAATGCGACGTCTGCTGCACCGAAAAAGACATCGACCATCTGATATGCCGTTGCCCTCAATTTGCCTCTGAAAGACAGAAGCTTTCGGACGTACTGCGACAGTTGGATGATCGGCCACTTTCTATGCAAATGCTATTGGAACACCGTCCTCATCTTTTTTCGGCTCAAAAACCAGTTAAAGCCGTCTTGTGCTTTTTCAGGATTAAGTTGAAGGTGTGAACACCTTGAATCTTTGTGTAGTGCCACAGCTGCATACGCATCAGCCCCATTGACTGACAATCCTTTTTTTCTGTCTTTCTCTTCTCTGTCTTCCCTTTCTCTCATCTTTGTGCCCCCCTTCGTATTCTACCTACGTAGGGCAACAAACCGGGCATGTACCTGGTTAACATCCCTGCCTTCTCTTTTCTTGTTCTTGTCGTCCTCCAAAATAATGTGTTGCCTTGATCAGCTGCGTTTTTCATTCTTGGTAATCACTACGATTGTCTAACCAACCACAGGTTCTCTGCACAACTTGCCATGAGGCCTGACCGGGTGCAGTGTTTTTCCTTAATATTTAGTAGCTTATAGTCCATTCTTGTTTTTTAGAGCTGCAGTGTCTCCCTTCTCATCTTTTCATCTGAAAGAAAATCAGGAACGTAAAAGGGAAAAAATAGTCCCAATACACTGTTTCAAAGAACGTTAGAAGCACATACTTGTGGAAGACCTAGTAATTACTGTAAACCAATTTCTTCTGTAAAGCGATGGACAAACTAATCTCAGTGAGGAATCCCCGGCTCCGTACAGCAGCTGAAGAAAACAAGGTTGCTGTGGGAGCTTCAAACCTGTTTAAAGAAGCTTTTGACATAAGAATGACCAAAGGATTGCAAGTGGAGTGTTAAAAGAAGAAATATGGAAAAAAAGTTTGCGCTATCATGCGTTTAGTTAAGGGGGGGGGGGGCAATGACGGCAGAACGATTCTATATCGGAGTTATATTTCTTGAAGTGTGCTGCGTACAGCGCCAAAATATTTCGCTTAGTGGTGATATGAAGCAGGAGCCGCAGCAGTTCACAAGTGTTGTAGTAGAGTAAACGTAATGGTGAAATTTTGCATAACGGTAACTTTTAATGAGGTGTTTTTTCGTGTTTTCATGGCTCAAACAACTGATATACTCAGTATTGTAGGGAAGGAGTGACATTACATGCAAACATGTGTAGAGATTGCACGCTGCCGTTTTCAATCGACGTTCCAGAAATATATGCAAGCACAAGCGCACAACGTTTCCAGCCTAAACACTGATGCCGAAACTGCAAGAACTATGTGAAGGACACAACATTTTCCCTCCCTCCATTTCTTCATAGTGTTAAGCTTAAGTACGTTAATAGATATTAATCGCGTATTGTTTACTCATGGAAAGTGAATACACAGTAAGAAAAATACACCAAGAAGCACACACCAACTTATTTATGTACACACAAAAATGTTATACCTAGGGTAGGACCCAAAACTATCGAATAATAATACATTCGCAACTAATAAGCATAACTGTCTCGTGGCCATCTCTTTAAGTGCAGCTGAATGCGACGGCCAAGTGGACACAATACCACAGGTTCTGTAATGTTCACGGGTGCGCGTGAGACAATTTCTGAAGCACGGAACTGTTCACTGGCTGACCTCGTTGGCAAATCGGGATCGTGGCCTGCACTAAGCTTCGGTTATGCTGCGGGAACACTGGCCCGGTAGACGCTGGCTGCCATGTGTGTCGCCGGGACCATGATGAAACGAACATGCATAACCGGCACAATGCGACTGAAGGCCGTTGTGACACAGACGACCAGCGCATTCCTTGCAAAGCTTCACCGCGTTGTACGTTTTGCCGTCGTCAAGAATGAAGGATGCTGAACCACGTTGCAAACATCCTTGAATGAAACCGATTGTTTCTTCTCCCGCACCCAATATTCTCTCACGTTGGGTATGCCCAGCTGCACAGCGGGCACTTTCATGCGTGGGCATTGCGGGCAATAAAGAAGCGGATCGCCTGGCTTCGTTATGCAACCATGATGACAGTGACTGTCTGGGAATTCTATGTACGATGGACAACGCTCATCTGCCTATACACCGACACCTCCTAAAGCAGCATCCAAACCAGCGTGTGGCGAACGCATCGTTCCCTCCCCGTGATCGTGGCCATGGCTTGCCTCGTCGGTCCAAGGCGCTGAAATACAAACTAAGGGTGGGCTCTGTACGGATGCAACACCGTGAATGGCGTGTTGACAGTTAATTGCGTGCTACTTGTGGCTTTTGTGAAACACTTGAGCATCTCATAGTGCACGGTCTCGCATTTGCTATGCAGCGGGACTGCTGATTAAAGAATATAAACTCCTGGGGCCTACGTTCACGACCCTAGACAATTACCTCTTTCCGAAAGCTTGTGCTTCCGACGTGATTAGGTCTATCGATCTCTACCCACCTTTGTGGACCAAACGAACCTGGCCGCCCGTTTATATTCGGATTTTTGTTCCCTTATAATGTCTAAGTTTTCGTCATTTTATCTTCACTTTCCTTTTCTCCTTCTTCCCTTTTTTCTTCTTTTCCTCTGCTTCTTCTCTCTTTCTGAAAGAGTGAGCAGGCGTTGTGCCCCTCCAGGTGGCAGTTGCCAGCTTGCTTTCTTCCTCTTTCCTCCGTGTCCTTGTGCATCCGTTAATGTAATTCAAATAAATAAAAAATTTTCCCGCATCATGTCTCCTACTGTCACCATTGTCTGCTTTTGGGCGATTGCCTCCTGTTGCTGTGGGCTTTCTGTGCGCTTCACACGTTGCCGAATCATTGCCAGTTTCTTGTGGAGTGTTCCCGCGAACGACTCTGGCGAAGCCGAAGATGTCAACCTTTGATCTGGGCAGCCTTTCATGCAGAAGTACAGCAAGAGCCACTCCTATTGTGGCGTGTGGCGTACAGCTGTATACAGTGAGATAATCTCATACAGCAGATCCCAGTGGACGCAGTTCCAATCAGGCCAGTTTGGGGTAAGTCTTGAACGTGCGATCGAAACATTGGATTTCTCCATTTTCTTGTGCGTAATAAACTGATGAATACCACAATTGAATTGCTTGCTCTTGTAGGAAGGTAACAATTTTTTATAGGTGCACTGGGCTCCATTATCGCAGACTATTTTGCGGAAATATCACCTTCTCGTGCAAATACGTTGAGCAAGAAACAGATCACGGTTCTTGTAGAAATTTTCCTGTAAGACTCTACTTCTGGCTACTTGGAGAAGTTGTCTACGAGTGTAAGGAAAAATCTGTTCTCTGGAGGCCTCCTCTCCAGGGGACCAACGATATCCATCGCAGATTTTCGCCATGATCTCTCTGGTAGCTCGACAGGTTGCTGTGGTGTAGGTGACATCTTTGCCCAGTTATCTGCGTCTTGAGAGATGACACAATGATGGACGGCTTCTTCGACGTGTATGTCCCTACGAAGTCAACAAAACCGTTCCCAAGTCGGGGTTTCTTGCGTCCGATATCCTGGTCAGCTTTATGCTCTGTGACTGTCACTTGGGCAACGTGATATGCATAAAATACGAGGCAGTCCACACAAAACAATTCTGCAGTAATAATTTGTTTCGAACTCTGAAACAAAATTGTAGACCTTCAGGCGAGTACCTGTGTAAAGCCCAAGAAGTATTCACGTACGCCTTCACGTTCTCTAGAGTGGATTCAGAAAGAACCACCTGTCTGAACTACTATTTCGTTAGACAAGTTGGTTGAACCATAGAAACAATTTCTTCCCCAGGCCTGAGCTAAACTTTTGCTGGAGGGCTGAACGCGGCTGCTGCATGCACGCCTCCTTCGAAATGGTAAGCTATTTGGGCGTTCGATACTGTGCTCATTGAAAAGCACTGAAGCTCAGGCCCTTCGATGAGCAGCTCTAAAGCCTGCATGCCATCCAGGCCAATTAGGAAAGTGCCCTGTTAGACATCATAAAACATGAACGGTGCGCTGTGATCTTCAAAAGAGACCTCAGAAAAAAACAGCCTCAAACTGAAAATTATCTTTCGAATAATCCAGAAGCGTGGAACGAGGAACGGCAAAAAGCAGCACACCAAGGGAAATGGTTAAATACGTTCTCCGAAAGAATAGAAATAGTCGAGCCAGAATCAACGAAAAGCTTAAAAAAGAACCACCGCAATTGAACATTAGTGTGAATTGTAGCTAGAAGAGGCTGTAGAACCACAACAGCCTCTACGGTTTCTTCCTGTGAGGGGCTTTTTTCTTAAACCTAGTGAACAGCTACTCGTGACCGCTTCTTGTTGCAAACATTTTCAAAATTCTCTATATGGTCAGAAAAGGGAGCATTTTTTTACTTTAGCTGGGCAGCGCTTTCATGACGCGCGATGCTGCTTAGAGGCGCATCTAAAGCAGTGCGAAGAATATGCGGGTTTATGCGAATTCGATGGATAGCAATCTCGGATTAAGGGGCGGTTTCCACACGTGGCTGACTTTCCGCGTTGACCTAAAGTGCGAGTTCGCGGCTGTTAATGCGTTCGATTGCCACAACGAACTGCCTTATCGTGCGAGAATGCGCAGATACTGGCTGTACAGAAATAGATAATTGCTGCCTTTCTCTTCTGCATGCTCAATTTTACGGGCGTGTGCAACTTCCTTGTCGAACAAAAACGAAGACCCTTGTAACACAAGACGTTGCCGAATACCATGCGACAACACACTGGAAACAAACTAGTCACGTAACGACTCTTCTTACGAAGAAAAATCACACATCGTTGCAATGACAGTAAGCGTGGTCACACCTTCTTAAATAGACTCGACTGGAAGCTGAGTGTGACAGTGAAATCGGTGGCACTTAACGACCAGGTTGCGAGTTTTATTGAAGTGCTTGGACAGTGCCGCTACTGCAGAGCCATATTCATCGGACGCAGGTCTGGTCTCTCCTTCCTCTCATTTCTTTTTGGGCGCGTGCAAAAGAGACAGGGTATTGAAGATACGTTGCCTTCGGCTCCCAAAGAATGCAGCAAAAGAGCCTTGCATCGTTCTGGAAAGAGCTCGGAAGCACAGGAAGCCAGCAGGTAGACATTGCACATGTCGTGCCACTGACCATGGGTGCACGGGGCGACCCGCTGTTGGAGGGAATGGATCCTGTGGGGCGATGCCGGCAAAAGCCTTCAGGTGGGTGTAGTTATCTCCGGAGAATCATATGAGAAACGGTTCAAAGCCCTGGTCGTCACTGTAGAGAAGGAGTGACGGGACACGCAAGCAAGGGTTGCGATTGCATACTGTTTTCTATAGTCGATGTTACACAAATATGTACAAGCACGAGGAGACAGTGCGGCCCGCCTGTACACAGAAACTTGAGCTGAAAAATCTGTAGCCGGTGACAGCCTAAGAATAAATACAAGATCCGCCCACAAGGCCACATTGCCCTTATTTTGCATGCCTCCACGCTTCAAAAGAAGTAGTCCCCAAACAAGGGCAGTAATTTTCCCGCGTACAATCATTATCTTACAATACTTCATTGATATTGAAATAAAAACCAAAACCCGATAAATAAACTTAAGGGTACGGAGTTCCTTATCAGCTTAACAATATATCTGTTGTTTAAATCGCACCCTCTACCGCGCTTATCTTGGAGTCCACGAAGGAGTAAAATACATCTGGTTAAGACGACGTTTCTGCACGGTATCTATAGTAGTATTAAAACAAACAATTCCACAGTTATAGTAAGGTGTAAAAGAAAAGAGTTTTTGTTTTACGCTTTAAAAGAACAGCACAGGGGCATAAGTCAAGTTTTATAAGATCGTTTGCAATTTCCATGTTGCTTTACAAAACTTTCGCTACCAGGTTTCTTCACTATCTGATGTAACTATGGCAACTATGACTCAAAGCGAGAACAGAGAAGTGATCTGAGAATAACTTCATGATGAATTTTGCTTCTTGTGCTGCCGTGAATACCGATTGTGCGTTCAGCGTTTCAGTGCTTGTCATCGTGTTTGAGGTGAACGCCAATATATTATTTGACGTCTTCTTTCAATGAAACAAAATTGCGTAGCGCATAATGTGTTCAACAGTAGGAGTCATGATATGCATTCTCGTTAAATCAATGCCAAGGCGATGTGCGTGCCTAAATGGCAGTGACTAAATGCTGTAAGTGAATTTTAATATTCTTGGTTTGACAACTTGTACTCGATTGTTTGCCATGACTCTGTCAGTCCTTGAATATTCAACGTTTTCAAAACGCGAGCCAGTTTTGCTGGGCTACGGGCCACTACCTTCTATGATTGTGTTTGTGCGAAGGTGTGTCTGTGCTGGCAAGAGATTTTTCTCTTTCCAGTGAATGGGAGTGAATTGTGTGGCAGACCTTACTTTCACATGGGAGTGCAATGCATCCTGCATTTGTTTTTCCAAAGAACTTTAATTTATTAAGGACAAGTTATCAATACGAACTATATGCACACAATACAGGTGAAATGCAAAAAAAACATGTTGGACAAAGCTAAGACTTTCTAATAAGACATCATTCCAGGCTCACTTGCTCCGCCATGGAACGCACATCGAAGCCCGTAACAGCTGTACAGGTTGCAATCGCGCAGGCTACGCTAGGTAGTCGCAGAGAGTCAATATACAGCGACTTCAAGGTGGCTATGAAAGCCTACGAAATTAGGATGGTAGCCCTTCAGGCCCTTCACATTCTCCAAATCTTCAAGAGAATCACGCCCCATTCTCTCACTTGGTTTCCCGCTCACCTTGGGTCGATTGAGGGCTCTACCTCTAACCCTAACGAGGGTGCACACGAGGCCGCGCGAGGACTCACTGACTGCACCGCTTCCGCAGTCCTCCTGCTTCGCTGGAAGCCCTTACTGACGTTCGACGAAATAACAAAGCACTTCTATCTGTCAAGAAGGATATTCTCCCTCCCACACCCTACCTTGTGCCGGGCGCATGCAGTTACCCTTAGGCTATTTCAACCAATACGTATCCTAACCCTGTGGTTCTTCTTGCAATGTACCCTGAATGGTATCCAAGTGCGGATTTTCCCGCCTGTGGACTGTTAGCAACATTCAACCATATGTTGTGGGAATGTGAGTCATCGGCTCCACCTTGTGCGAGAACTGGTGGGCTGCGCTGTTACGCAGCCCCGAACCTAACGATCAAACCATGGCCGTCCAGAGTGCTCGTGAACGGGCCGCCAAGCTTGGCTTGACGGTTTCTACGTGGGATTAGCCGGGTGGCGCGGGGTCTGCCCTGCGTCTTCTAGGGACCAAAATAAAGTTTTAATCAATCAAACTATAAGATATCACTAAATATCCCATAACGCCTGGAAAAACGACATCAAGATCTTTCTTTTTTCTTCGCACAATATAAGTCTTAGCTGTGTTGCTTTAGTAACGATCAAGATAGATGCAACTGATCCTGATTGATCGCTATCGCTGCACTGATCCCAATAGATTAAGTGATATTAAAGAACGTACGTCATTTTGCGGTTTGAAGCACCTTGCACGGTGTTTTTCATGCAAGGCACTCGTGCACCAAGCCTGAGAGAAGCGCATATGTAACGGGCTCTTAAACGTGGCACATAATTAATCACACACCCACCGGATAACCCCAATTCACTTTATAATGCATAGAACATTGGATATTCTCCCCATCAGGTTTGTTTACTTAATTCGTACTGTGTCGCGTAGCAGGTACTGTTGAATGCTTTTCTCTCACGCCTTGTCCGCCCTCATATCACTCATATAGGCGCACAGCACAGCGCATATCGCAAAAGCTCACCGAGGTTCCCAAGTTGCGACAACCAAGTAACACACTCACACACGCACATGTGGCAGCACCGATCGCACGGCTTTTGCTGGCGATAAATCGAAGATGTTCATATTCCACAAAATACAGGCGCGCCTATTCAGATTTCACTTTTACTTCACTGCACACAAAAGACCACGACGACAACCATCGAGAGTTTTCACCTTCAGGCGATATGCTCGGTGCATCCGAGCGACTGATGAAGTAGACGCCGAGTTACTGCTTCACGCTGCCGAAACGACGAAAAGCGATGAAGCTCTGCCGCTTCGGTGCACTTCAGACACTGCAAAATCAGAAACGTCCCCATCGAATGACGGCCAGCGAGGACGATGCTGAGTGTGAGTTGATGTAATAGCTTTTCAACGAAGAAAACTCCAGAAGAAAACCGAATAGACTCCTACCGGTCTCGCTGCAGTGGCACATCGCCTCTCGTCGCGAATGGTGCCATGCTGAATTCGTCATTGATTCATCATGATTGTTACGTCATAGCAAAGAGCGGCCGCAGTTGGACGCGCATATACAAATGAACTGCGGTAATTTTACTTTTTATTCCTAGCTTGTCACCGACTATATATACCAGATACAACAAATAGCAGTAGCGTCATTCAGACCTCATTGCGGCCTAACTGCTTTTCAGCAAATTCGCAGCAGTGTGAAGGCATATATGCGACGTGACGAAAGATAATCCTGGTTATATCTTCTCAGTTCGTGGTTGTCAGGATCAAAATAAAATAAAACTTCAAGGGGTTTGAGACAGATACTCTGAGGGCACATTCAGAAATACTTACACTTGGGAAGCCTTCCTAAGGTTGCGCAATTTTAAGCTTGTTATTCATTTTTTAGAACAATTAGCGACAATAAGGCAAGCTCTAAAGCACGTACAGGCAATAAAACTTCTAAATTGCTTGAAAATCTCTAAAGCGAATTGATACCTAAAGGGAATCACTGATTACACAGCAACTTCTAGCAGGGTCTTATAGGGAAAAGATTTCCAGGAATTTGAAATATAGCTGATAGGCCGCAAGGACCTTAGAATACTGACAATAAGGCCGTTACTAACTTCAACCAAGCTGCTAAATCTAGCTTAAATTCGGGATTTCACTAGAAAGCTCATTTTGGGCTCATAAGAAAGCGAAGAACAATTCAATTTAACAAAACGGCACAGTATATGCACATTTCTCACATGTGTAAGAAGAATGTTGGAATGTAAGTGCTGATAATCAAAGAATATGCCACTAATTAAGAAACCTGAAGCATGTTTGGTAACTTAAGATCGCTCAGACTGGTTAAACAGCAAAGGCGGTGGCGTCATATTGCGTTTTCATTGCATTTCTTTGCTACCACACGCACTCTTTAACTGGTGTTCACGACATAATCAATGAAGCTGCTTAATATTTACAATTCATAATGGCCACGTCCATTCCCTAACCTCATTTTAGGCTCAGCGTTCGATCAAGTCATTTACGTCGGAGGTACACGTCAGCGTCTCTCATTCAATGTTTTATACCTTTTGCCCTCCACTCGTGCTTGGCTTGTGCCTCTGTGGTGCGCTCCTGCATCATACTCTCGTTGCTTCGTTAAATTTGAAATTTGGTCATTTCATTTGTTCTGTGCACCGATCTGCTGATTTCATAGCGATTTTATAGGGACTGAGACAAGTGGTATTTCGAGAGGCAATGTATCCAACTGGCCTGAAAGGAAATATAGTAATGTCTTCAATATGAAGGAAAGTATCGCGACAAAAGAAAGAAAGAAACAAAGAAAGAACTGAAGAAAGAAAGAAAAAAAGAAAGAAAGGTATAAAGAAAGATAGAAAGAAAGAAAAAAGAAAGGAAGAAAGAAAAGAAAAAGAAAGCGCAGTAGCGAGTAAGCGTGCAGAGGCCAAGCATCGCGCTCCGCTCTTTTCCCAATAGGGCTTCGTATAGTGAACTATTGTATATTCTAGTTCACTTGGAATCGTAATTTTTGGCTACGATCTTTCCTAGGGCCGAATGACTCTCTGCAGTTGATGGCTAGTTTATAAGTATGCATTTCAGGATAGTGCGTCGCGAAGTCTCTAGTTCCGACCAAGTCGCAGGATTGTGCACATATTTACTGACGCGAAGCTACAGACGACCACTTTGTCTGCTTTTCTAAAGAGCCTCTGCTGCGAGCCTCGTTGAGCTACGAAAAGCGAGAATCTTCTGAGCGTTTATGGCGCACATTGAGCGCATTGAAGCGACCGTCGCACTTTATTGATCGTCTCGTGACTGCGGAGGCCACCGTCGGAGCGAAATTACGATGCCCGTTCTGCATGTGATATTGGTCTACTATAAGAACGAAAACGTCAAGGGTGGAGATTAACACGGGGCTTGTCAAATCCTCCTTGAGGTACGAAGGCGAGCACTGAAGTGCGTCTTATACGTAAGCCTCAGGCTCTCTCGCATATGTTTGGTTTACCGGAAGCAAAGACTGGTAATGCTCAGTTCATTTGGAAATAACTTGTACGCTGGCTCATATGTGTATGTATGCTTCCCGAGAGAAACTCATGACGATGTATTGGCTTCTGTATTATGCGTGGATTCTCCCTGAGACGTATTTCCTTTTTTATTGCACCGGCACCAATGTACACTGACAACAGTGATGTCGGTGATTTTTTGGGCAATGGGTGTTTTTCTCGTAATTCGCAATAAAAATATAAATAATGAGAGTAGAAGGATCCTCGGCCGGCGAAAGACATATGGTCAATGAGTTTGAGCCGAGAAAGCAATGATGAAGGGAAGTCATGAACGGCATACTTTATCTCGGCATAGTAACGTTGTGCTGATTTTAAAGTGACATATCAACCTTCCTCATTCATTCTTTGAATAATATCGATTGCCACAGGGCGTGGAATTTACCAATTTTTGTTGTTTCTCCGCTCTATGTGTTGTACTGATAACGAACTGAGCAACGAATGTGAGCATATTAGATCAGTATACTCATAGGCCGAATAAAGTGTTACGCTTGTCTGATATCCTAAAGTAGATCAATCTTCTGACGATTCTTTTTTGATCTAATGACCCATCACAAGAACTGGGTCATTAGATCATAGCTCAAGTGTGGAAGAACAGTGAAGAAGAACACTTTGTTTGAGGGAAGGGATAAAAAAGAAGTGTTTAGGAGCACGTTGGTTGGGGCCCAAAATCCATGGCTCCACTGGCTTGCACAGCTCTTCTAACTTAACTCAGACGAATAATTGCTCTTGTGGTTCCGAGCTGCCAAGTTGTGTCTGCCACTGTATGAAACTTGCTGTAATAGTGTTGCCTAACAATATTGCAATTATCTGGCCTTCTTCACACTCCAAAGGGACGCGATATAATGTTGGCAAAACGCCACAACATGGACAAGCATCAAGGCTACAACGTAGGATATGTCTTCCTAACCCACGAAAACTTAAAAAAATACCCGCCTGCATCTTGTGGAGATCTGTATTGTAACAAGAATAATTGGCATCGTAACTTCTATTTGAGGCTTCAAAAAGTTATTTGGTTGCAGAGGGTATCGTCGCTTGTATCGTCGATCAGTCTTCGTAGGTGCTCATTACCGTGTGAGAAGCAGTGAGCGTCGATAGGTTTAGTGTATCGTACAATGTGCACTTGTATATTACTTAGTATTTGAATGAATATTGAACAATAGAAGTCCAGTTGTGGTTCATAGAGTGGCAGGCACACACTTTTCACAAGTCCTATTTGAAAACCAATCCTGATGTCGTAAAAGAGGCTGCGTAACTGTATTATTTTATTAAATTTGGATCATTATGATGTACATCAATAAATATTATGATTTAGGCATGGCAGAAAAAGTTCACGTCAATGTTGTTGGCCAGACCGACCTAATTCAATAGACTCGACTCTGCTGACGTGACAGTACAGAAGCGGTAAAACGAGCGCAGATGTCTGCTACTGCAAAAGTATCGGTGCTAAGTTCTAATATTGCTCGCAATTATAGTAACCTTGAGAATTTTTTTATCCTAATCCCCACAATCATACATACCCAAATATCAGAAAAAAAATGTGTGCCACCTTCTTGCAGCTGGCGTTTGCATTCGTCATCTAGCCGCCACTCACCCTGAACTGTCATATCTTTGGCTATTTTCTTTTAAACATTATTTGGTGGTATGTTGTGTAAATAAGAAACATGAAAGAATCAATCACTACTGCGAACGGGCTACCACTGAATATGTCGTTTTTATTTTATATGTCCGTTTGTGCAATCTCTTAGTTGCCGTGTACATTGTCTCCTACATATACATTCTAGTTCCTCGTCGATAAGCCTTAGCATTGATTTCACTGCCTTCCCGACAAAAATACTGCCCGTACTCTGAGCTCGACGTTATTGAAGATATCAGAGATCCTAAGATATGACTCTGTGTAAAGACAATATTAGGTTCCTAAAATCAATAGATATAGTTATCATAGCTAAATTGGCACTCGTCGTGAAGATAACAGTGAACCGTGCAATTTAATGGAGGCATAATGATTTCATAAAAAAGACGCACTTTGTAGGACGTACCTTATAAGGACTGTCCTTGTGTACAGCTCCTGCAATTTTCAAAGGTTCGTTTTGGAGGGCGAAGCTCCCTATGCCATGGGTCGTGCGTCCGCGATGTATGTAGTAATTGTAGTAGTAGTAGTAGTAGTAGTAGTAGTAGTAGTAGTAGTAGTAGTAGTAGTAGTACTATAGTAGTAGTAGTCACCTCTACGGCCAGACTAGAGGAGTGGCACAGGCGCACCCTTTTCAAATGAGGAGGAAACGCGCGCAGGTTAATCATAAATAAAAAGATTGTTGGTCTCATGAAATAACTTACAGAGACTAGCTACTAGTGACCTTAATTCCAATAAAGTTTGCGTTGAGTTTGATGTGTACTAAAAAGAAGCAAGTGTCACAAGGACGCACTTTGAGCCCTACCTGACCAGAACGTGTTGCCACGTTTAACTGGGCGTAACCTCCTTGGTTTTAGCAAGGTTTAGCGAGGATAGGGCCGCAGTATCATGAATATAATGAACTAGTATATAGCCATGAACAAGAGGCAATGAAAAGTGAGAAGTAGACACGAAGCGCGGGCCGTAAGAAAATGAGCGAGTGCGACCTCTCGTTTAGTTTATGGAAGTGTCCGCTGGACGGAGGCACTTCTATATGCTGAATTTATGATCAAAAGATGTGAAATAGCGGTACTTGGAGTGTTCACTAGACGAACGGACGGACGGACAGACAGACAGGTAGGCAGACAGGTAGGCAGGCAGGCAGGCAGGCAGGCAGGCAGGCAGGCAGGCAGATGCACGGATGCATGGATTGACGGATGGGTGGACGGAAGGACGGATGCATGGATTGACGGATGCATGGACGGACGCATGGATCGACGAACGCATGGACGGATGCACAGGCGGACGGATGGACGTATGAACTGTCGTTTAGATGGACGTGCGGACTAACGGACGCTTCGCCCCACTCATCACCATGCACTCCGTGAATATGCTGGAATATTTTTTTATCTCAGAAAAACCTTTTCTGTCCACAAAACATACGAGGGGACTGAAATGATTCGCAGAAGCAATACTTACATATTTCATTTTCCTAAGTTGTTCCATGCCTTGATGCCGACCACACAAGATTGTAACGACTATAGGTCGACATAATCATGTTATAAGTTGCATGATTTTTTTTTCGAGAACACGGAAGATATGGCAGCGTGCAAAGCACACTTATTTAATTCAAACCAACCTCCTAATCACAGTAAACTAGACACCACAAATAACCAAAACACATAACTGAATTCTCAAGGGGCATATTCTTCCTGCTATATAACTAATCACCATTTCTCATTACCTTTTTAACAGGTATGGTGTGGTGAACTATCAAAGGCTTTTCACTTCAACTTTCCGCGCACATTTTATCAAGGACATTCAGGTGCGTAGTTTTCTTTATCTCAGCTGTACTTTTGGGGTTTGTTCGAAAAATGTTACTTGGCTCAAGTAATCACGTGTATTGATTTTTTAAAATCGTAGCCCACTCCTGCTCGCTTCAGTCTTCCCGAAATCAGGCTGCGCAGTGCAGACGGAATTTAGTTCGAAAATTGCCTTTCTGAATATTGATGGCGTTTCTAGCACCAGAGGACACATCGACCCTTCATTTATGCTCCACCTATTTTGTTGTCCTAAACCTGTGCTTTCAAAGAATGTGAATGCCCAAAACAATTTCAGCTCTGCAGAGGGCAATTGTTCCGAGAGGCGCACTTGCGCTTGAAAAAATGAAATAATGAAATGTGTAATAATCTCACGCTCACGTATCCTCTTTTAAAGCCACGTGAAGCCTCTAAACACGATTAACGAAAACATCGGGATGTAGAGTCGATGACGCAACTTATAAGTCTGGCAAGCGAAGCATCTTCGCATGCACCGTTTGCAATGTTCATGCTCCGCTCAATATTTAGCAGAACGTACCATTCACAAAATTATTTACAGTTATTGGTGCGCCAAAATTTATCTATCAATATTTCTAACGTAAAGTTCAGTTCAGGTAATCACCAGATTCAGTTAACAATAGCCGTTCCGGCCACCAGAGTACCTGTACAATAAAAAATTGCAATAAGCAATCGAGGCTACTCCCTTAAGAGAAGCTATGAGCTTACTTTCTCAAACGTTTTTAATATTCAGTGTGGGGTCGTAATGGTGCATGTGTACTTTTGCCTCTTCAGATGTGGTGAACGTCTTGCAGAGTGCAGGTCCTTTAGCGTATAGAAGGTAGTCTTGATGTTATCAGGGATGTTGACATAGCAAACTTGCTTCCAGGCTAAGTGAGGGAAGCGGTCTTTTGTAAATACTACTTCACAGTTAGGCAGAACTTCATGCAAAGGGGTTTTGTCTGGAAAGGGTCACCAGCTGCACTAAGAGCTGTACATGTTCATCGTGTTTTCACTACTTTTCCTTGCCCAACGTGGCATCAATACGCAAATATTGTGGTTGTTAAGAAGTTTAAAATCATGAGATTATGAATATTATAACTAGCACTCCTGAACTTCACACCGAAATAAAAAATTAAGAGCTGCAAAATAGCAGCAGAAGGGCAGTGAAGGGGCGACAGATTACAATGGCTGAATACTGTAGAAAAAGGAGATATGCTAAAACAAAGTTTACTAAAATAAAATTATGTATAATGCGAAATTATGACGCACACAAATTGGATTTTGCAAAACAAAAGGGGGGGGGGGAATTCACGGCGGAGAGCAACGAAGGTGCTAATTTTGATTTTCGGGTTGTGTTAAACTACAATAGTATTTATAGTTAACAAAAAGAATGTGTTCAGTATAACGACAACTAGAAGCACCCACTACACCTATGTGTCTCCATACTTCATGTCATTTTTTTACAATCTTCGTGAATTCCCATCCCATTTCTCTGATGCTGGAAGCGGGTGTTGGATTTGTTGGTAGTAGGTGGCTTAAGATTTCATGATATACTACTAGGTGAGTGGAGGTGTAAACTATTGATCCCGTATCTTTAGGTTTTACTGCAAATGTCCTCGAAACACGACAGTCTTGCGTCTCGAGAGAGTGAACAACCCGTTTTTTTGGTGTTCTGCGCGGGAAAATTTGTGAATTGTATTCTGGAGGCGCTGCATTAGAAAGTCTCAATCCGTGCAGCGAAGGCGAAGGAGCGCATCAAGGCACGCTAAGGCACGTTAGACACGAGCGCTATCTGGCAGTTATCTTCGAACTCAAAGGAAGGCTTGCGCGCCCGTCTTGGAGGCGATAAGCTGTCGAACGCAAAGCGACTGGCAGGTGCCACCACTGTGTCGTCTTAGCAAAGCTTTCGGAACACTTGCCTTTTTGAAGCATCGCATTGAATTGTCAGCGCAGTTTGATAAACGCTAAGATCCTTAGATTTAGTTATGCATGCCTTCCCTAGTATAAAGACTTACATACAAAATACTGACATGTTGTGTTGGTGCCTCAGATATGCGCAATCATTGCTTTTTAATTGACAATCGCACAAGTATGAACGCTGAAACTTGAGCAATATTAGGTCGGCGCTGCGGATGGGGTTGGCCGTTTAAATTATCGTCAGGCCCCGGAAACCCGCAAGTTCAAGTCATCACCTGTCGGGGCAGTGCTGCCAACTCTAGGGAGTTTTCTCTAGATCTAGGAGATTTTGGCTGTATACCGGGGAAAAGTAAAATTTGTCACCATCAAGGAAAAGTTCGGCGTCCATATGAAGCAAGCATATCAATGGAGGGACCCCCCGCCCATAACCTGATTTTAGTTCCTTCTGCCACACTTTTTTTTTCTTTTACACCCACTCTACACTCACCCAAAAGCGCTATGCCATGCGCATACTAGCGGTTTCGCGGAGGGCAAGGGGGCGATAGGGCCGATCTCCGTCTTTAACGCTGTGTCAGCGCTCTCCTCTCCCCCACTTCTATGCATTTCATTACCTGCCGTCCATGTTCGACGTCGAATGCCTTAATCCCGGTTAGAACCAAAGAAAAAGTGCTCTCTCTCGAGTCCACCAAGTATATGTTTTCCTTCACACTAACCTCCCATTTTGTCACTTTTCCCCAGTGGCATTATTTCTGTGGTTTGTTGTTCTTTCTTCATCGGTTTCCCTTGTTTGCGAACGCTGTCACGGTGCTAGTGAGCTGCCCTATGGAGCCATATGGCTCCGCCAAGGTCACCAAGGTTTCTGTGAAAAGCGCGGCAAGAGCAGTAGGTTGCATGTATGCGGTTATTTGCAGAAATGAAAAAAAAAGGGGGAAAAAAAGTAGCTGGTGGAAGACTACAAGGATATACTTCAAACGAATACATGGCAGCCAACATTTCTAATAAACATATCTTTTCGTATCCATTCAGCAGCTGCTGAAGGATGAACTGCCGCACGGCATAATATTCTTTCGTGGTTAAACTATTTTTCGTCACAATATCCTGCATCAGATATCCTGGCAAAGCTTGAGAGTACGTTTTTGTTTTCATGTTTTATATGAACACCACCAAGCATTTTCTGAAGGAGAGTTGCAAAATAACAACCTCGTTATTATTATTATTATTATTATTATTATTATTATTATTATTATTATTATTATTATTATTATTATTATTATTATTATTATTTAACCTTCATGCGATTACAAGGGCACTGTACTGTAGTGTAATATTTTCAAGTTTCGCATTGAACAGCTCGGCTCGCAGTGTTCGTAAACATTATTTCGATATATTATCCCTTCATTCGCCAATATGGAATGCTTCTTTCTTGGGGATTTAATTAAATACTGCAATACTAAGCGTCCTCACCCCTCACCCCCCTCTCAACGTGATTACCTCTTTACTTTGTGATTTCATCGAATAAAATGTCGTTTAAAGTTTATCGATTCGTACTGCAACATTTTTCACCTTCAGCACAGTGATTTTGGTGAATATTTTCAAACAAATGCACCATCATATCATAAAAGTGAACTTGGAAAATTTTTCAACAGCACAAACAGATTAGTCTTCAAGAAATCTCTCGCCATGAAACTTAAGAGAAATCTAGAGAATTTTCTCACTCCGGAGAGAGAAGTGACTTCGCAGGTTGGCAGCACTCGCAGGGGGTGAAAAATACACCGCGGCATGTTTCGGCTTCAAACACGCGAAATGGATGTACTGACCCTTCCGTTATGCAGCGCCTGGGCGCCGCCATTCGCGCTATTGCACTTTGTTGTAGGTGCGTCCTCATCGGGGCCATGTTTCGATTCTAAAATCATCGAATACTACATATTTGCGTACCGCTACACACAAAATAAACAATTTGTTCTTATAGCAAGGATTTTTTAACATTTGCTGCGTCATCAATCTTTTTGTAATAGTTTTCGCTCCAGCTGACTCGTTGTCAGCAGCAGGCCATCGACATCATTATCCTCATTTCTAAATATACGGCGGCCAACGGTAGCAATGGCAGGTAATGGCTCGCGGTACTTTCGGAGGCGTCTCGCACTGTTTTGTTTTGCTGTAAGTATTTCGAGCCACTACCAGCCGACACACTCTCTTTCGTTCTGTTTGTTTTGACTCTTTGAAATGCTTTCACAAAGCGAATTCATGTGACTTGCTGGAACAAAGCGACCATTGAAGCTTTTATCGAATGAACACCCGTTGCAAGCCGGAAAATCACGGGCTGGTGAAACCACTGAAGTTTTTTTTTTTTTTTTTAGGACGGTTGCTTGCTGGGCTAGTCGTTTCATTTGAACACATGTAGTTTTCTTTTTTCCAATGGTTTCGTGAGTGTCACGTGGCGGCAGCGCATTGCAATATTAACTTATAAAATATTTAACGTGTCGTTCTGTCACTTCGGAAACGTGCGTTATTTGCGGCGTGGCTTCACGTTGGAACGAGTCGCTAACTCAATAATTAATTCTGAACTTGTATCGCCAGGTAAGACAAACCACGCCGTTGCGATGAAAGAATGCAAATACATCACTGTCACTTCGAATGTGTCTTCAAAGCTAGCCCATACCTTACGCAAATACCTTACGAGGTAATAGTTTACCACAGTCGCACTTGAAAAGCATCAGATATTTATGGGCGTGGTTTTTCTGTAGTGTGGGAAAGAAGGCGTCACCTAAATCAGATATAGTTTTTTTTTGCTGTCACAGCGTCCTGGCCTAACGGGGGGGGGGGTGATTTTACAAAGAAAAGAAGAGAAAAGTGATCCGCGTAACTGTCTCTCAGGAGGAGGACACCTCAACAGTATCTCACGAGGGATTGGGGTAGAAAGAGAATAAAAAGGTAGGATTAAAAGGTAGAGAGATAGAGAGAGAGGAAGGAGAGAGCAAGGTGGGGGGACAGGGAGCGACGGAAGTAAGGAAAATACAGGAAAGAACACGTTTGCAGGAGTCCGATGACGGGGCAACACTGGCGAGAGCTCTTGTCGGCGACAAGAGATGGCGTAGGCCTAATTCAGTCGGCCAGAGCTACGCTGTCGTCGGAGATCGCGAGGGCACAACCGGTCGGCACAGAATCCAGCGAGCGCCTTTGGCCTACCTGGCATGGAAGCAGCTCTGCACAATGCTCAAGAAACCTGCTACATGACATGACTTGTGAAGAAGCAGCCCTGAGTGATACATGTGTTATGGGAACTATTACATTTATGTATAAAATACTGCCTATTTACTAGTTAACTGAGTTTATCTGTTTACTTTGGAAAATTTCGTGCATTGGTTTTGCTTATCAATGTCTGGTGATGTTGCTTGTTTTTCCAGACTGCCATGCAACGACAGGATGACTACCCCCGAATGTCCACTCTGCAAGCACGTTGAAACATCTGAACGTCCACTACAGCAGGTCATCTCAAACCTCACACTTGCATTGCTGTATTTGTGAATGTTTTACCACGCATATTGTCAAGAGATGCTTTAGATTGGCGACAAGCATTGGCTGTCAGCTGTGGCATGGAATCTACATTTCAATAATGCTGAAACTGAAACAATGTTAGTTGGATTGTGTGGCACTGGTGAGCTCAACAACACAGGTTTGATTCCAGACATAGTGGCCATATTTCGATGGGGGTAAAATGCTAAGACACTTGTGTGCTTAAGGGTTTGTTCGATTCCCCAGTGCCACATGATACATTTTACAAAGTTCTGCCATTCCGATTCGAAACGAATAAGCATTCGTAAAGGCCACCCCAATCCACAGACGGCACAAAAGTGTCTCCTCAGCTCTGGTTATTCCTGATGGAAGACGGAGCTAAAGGTGTGTGCCCAAATTATGAAAGCGTACGTTGGTGAATGCCGGTGAATTCCACTGAGCGAGTGTCAGTTCTCGTGCAAGTGATCGAAGCCTTGCAGCGGCGTCCGTTCCTGATAATGGTATAGCTGCACAAGGGACATCCTCACGAGGAGATCGGGCTGCTTCATCTGCACGGTCGTTTTCATCAATGCTGCAGTGGCCTGGTATCCATTGATACGCTATGTCATGTTGTTTCTCTATAGCCCGTTGATGAAGCAGTCGTATTTCAGCAATTAGATGTTCGTTTGGTTCATGACGATATGGCGAGACAATGCCCTGGAGGGCTGCTTTGGAGTCGAAGATTCACCATGTCTGCTGCGGTTCTTCAACTAAGAACTCCAGAGCGGCATGAATGGCGGCGAGTTCTACCACCGTGGATGATGTCACATGCGAGGTCCTGAACTTTATCGTGATGGATTTCCCCGGAATTACCACTGCGCCTGTTGAACTTGTCTGAATTGACCGAGCCGTCCATGTAAATGTGAATGCGTCCACTGTGTTTCTCATGTAGAAACAGTAATGTTGTTAGTTTAGGGCCAAGCTTGACAATTTTTTTCTTATTTTGCATTCTGGGGATGGTTATCAGGGCTTCCAGTGGATGTAGACACCACAATGGTAATGACGGTCTTGCTGCGTGCGTGAAGTTCGTGGGAATCACCGTGCGATGTGCGGCAATAATAGAGCAGAACGCAGAGCGTGGCCTGGAAGTTGGAAGGGAGGCGAGGTGATGCGATTCAATCCGGGTGGCATGTCTTATGTGCGTTCTTAAAGCATCGACACGAATGTAGGTTGTGATAGGGTGTTCATGAGCGATTGCGACCATCGCTGCTGAGGATGCGCATCTCGGAAGCCCGAGGCATATTCTCAGTGCTTGAGCTTGTACTGACTGGAGGACGCGTACGTTAGTTATGTGGGGCTTGCCAAGCACAGGTAGGCTGTAGCGCATGAAGCCAAGAAAAAGTGCAGCATACAGTTGAAGCATGGCTCGTACCGATGCACCCCATGGTTTTCCCACAAGAAACCTTAGGACAGCAGCCCGACATGTGACAACTGTGGCTGCGCAGAGACTTTCTCCCATCTTCTCTGCGAGTGTCCTCGCTTCATGAAGTGTACCAAGAAAAGAACTGTCGAAAGTTTTAGATAGACTACACAATCGCCAATTGTCGGAAGAAAGGGTATAAGTACACTGGCCGAGACCGTTCTCTGCACGCAAGGCATTGAGAGTGTGTTTGGGCTTTCTGCGGGCAAGTGGTCTTAGAGACAGGCTTTAAGCAGTGTCGTGGATCGTCTGATAGCCTTCTCTCTCCTTTTTTTTTTCAACGTCTCTTTTCTCTCAACTTTTATCCCCCTTACCCCCTTCTCCAGTACACGGTAGCCAGCCGGTCTGAGAACTGGCTAACCTCCCTGTCCTTCCTCTATCAATCCTCCTACTCCTTACAAAGTTCTGCGCCTCGCCATTCGTTTCAGAATTGCATCTTCTAAACCATGCCATTCTTTTCAAAAAGCGCAGGATAGGTAAAGCACTAAAACTAGTTCATAATTATTCTGCACTTCTTACTGTGACGGCACTGGATTGGCGCAGCCGCACGCAGAGCTTAACAAACAACGTAGTATTAGACGTAGGTGCCATACTCGCCTCTGCAAACGCGGCATGTTTCGCCAAGATGTTTGCACCTCATTAAATTAGGCGAACAAAAATAAGGATTCTACCTAGTCACTCATTTGTGGTGTCGCACTGCTGCACTCGTGCTGCACAAGATTTGAACTTCTCGTGCACAGCTGTGAACCAGTTCCCATTGGTGCAGGGGAACCAAACTGACCCTTAAAAATGGAAGCTTTAAAATATAAAAAAAATCTGTGAACGCGAGGTGTCAGAGCAGCTGTTTCGACAAGCAGTGCTATCTCCTGTGAGGCTACAATGTCATTTGTTTTAATCTCTGCAAGCCAGAATCAGTCTAATGTGGCCCACTCCTGTACGACTCATGATCACTTCATGGTTGACCTGCAAATCATTAGAAATAATTATATGCATTACAAAATGAACACCGTCTCAGTGAGGGGCATTAACGGGCTTCCCGATATTTAGTTGTACCTTGTGACACAGTTTGCAAACAACAACAAAAACTGTTTTGTCTTAACTGTGCTTTCCTCTCACAAGTTTACAAAAAGATTCGCCTAAGCTCATTAGGCTGCACACAATTGCTTTATCTTTGCACATATGCTCAATCTGCTCCTAAAATAATAAATCATTAAGGTGATGAGCACTTGCAGCACAGCTTCCTCAAACACGTGAATGCTGTCGTGATAAGTAAGATTGTGTTCATTGAATGCGGTACTGTTTTTTTTTTCTGAGCAATGTCCCAGATTTTCTTGAGCACATCTGCTTTTGTTTAAATGAATTTGACATAGCTATAGTATCTCCCACTATGAAGTAAATTCCGTGCCCTAACTGTCACGAAAAAATCTAGGAAATCGTACAGGTAATTGAAACATCAATGATCTTGGCTTATCCACAGCCACACTGCAAGATAGTACGTATTTCAAGTCCACCCTCTAAAAGTAGCAGAAGAAACCAACTGCAGCTTTCAAGCAAAAGTATGCTGCAAAGTAAACACGAGAACAAGTGTGTAATAAATGTGACCTTTATTGATCCAGTATTTGGACAGATTCACATCATGTGCCACCAATTGATTTCAAGAGTGCTTGCTTGTAAAAAATTGCTCAAGTTCTATCGATATGTCTATGCAAAAAAGAGATTGTGCTCAGAGCTGAACAGTTGTTTGGTGTACTGTAAGAGCACCAACAAAGGTGTACAAAGAACAAAAATGTACAATGCATGCATAAAGCTTATTTTATTTGAATTGGGCTTTTCCGATCTGCAAGAACACACCTTATACCTCTGTTCCTTTAGCATATATGTACACTGCATACTAAGCAGACTGGTAATTACTTGCGACGAGAAATTCTAGCTGAAGTTACTATGTAACTTAACTCTAACAATAAGTGTAATAAGCCTGAAATAATTTTAGGCCCATCAGCTAAATACATGTTACCTATAATATGGGCTCATGGTTGAGAACTGAAACTAGTGCCTACCCTGTCGGCACCACAACGACATTGCATGATTGTGAAGTACTCAATGTAGCAATGCAGAGCGAGAAAAATTCAGAACTGCACGGAGGCGCGATTGTTTATTTAACAAATTTAGCAAATCTACATTGATCTCACTGCCCGAGCTATCAATCGGCAATGTACAAGTTTCCTTCCTGATTCCACATCATGCATTCACTTTACTACAAGATCAACGCTGCTTGGCAAGCACCGCATCAGACGGCAGAATCAGACCCTTGTTCATAAGCCACACTAATAAACTCGAAGGCTGCAACACAATGATAGTGACGTGCATTCAGCGATCTCGATGTTCAGTTATATGCATCTGCTTGTTAGCTTTCGAGAGTCTTTACACATGGGTTGAAAGCTTTTTGATATGTATGAGTGACTTGTTTTGTTTGGATCCGACCGTATAAATTGGTTATACCGGATTGTACACTCGCAATAAATGATGCAAACCTGACTTGATTGACGTTGGTTTTGCCAGTCGAGGCAAGCTAGGTCACCTGGCGATAATTAAACACTCGAACCGCGATTTATCAACGAGAAAAAAAAACCAAATACCAGAGGAAGCGAGCAGCGCAAACTAGCAGCAAGCCTTCACCTACAACAATACGAGAAAAAATTCGCCTGTTTAATGATGATAATAGTACTACCAGTTCCATCTTGCCTCGCGGTATTGCAGTTCAGTACGACGCCGCTACCTATTTGCATGTTGTTTTGGTACAACAGCCAAAAGGTATAGTTTCTGTTCTCTACACTGGGAGGTGTTCTGTTGTATCGTTTGGTGCATTTGGGAATATCGTTAGGGCGGACAGACAGACAGACCAAAATGTTTGCGTTGAAGCACCCCAAGAAACAGAGAGATAAATAGACGTTTATTTAGAAACGGTGTTCCGTGCGACGCCCGGTATCACCCTAAGGTGGGAGGGTTTCCTAGTCCTAGCCAGGGGGTTCCCCAAGAAATACTATCATATTTAAAAGAGTTAACAATTAGACTGACATGTATGAGGTGAGTGATGTGATGTCAGAATCAAACACGCATAAAAACTAGCAATAACGAGTTTAGGGCGTGTTATCACGGTTCGTGATTCGAGATGTGGATGCTCGATAAAGCCATTTCTATACGCAAATGTCCTCTTTGTAAATTAGATGGAAACACTCAGTCGTGGTAAGACTAACCGCTCTTGAAGATTATTTAAATAATTTATCGGCGGAGTTGAACGTCCCAAAACCATCATATGACTATAAAAGACGCCGTAGTGGAGGGCTCCGGAAATTTGAACTATTTTTTGTTTTGTTTTTATTTTCACCAAAACGAATACAATGACAAAAAATGGGGAGACGGCAAAAAAGCTGCAGTTATTGCTGCGTGACTAAGCACCGTCCACCCTACGTCAGCAATGTCAAGGTGAAAACGAAATACAATAAAAAAAGGAAAAACAAATGGGGTTTTTCAACGTGCACCCAATTGTTGTTCAACGTGCACCCAAATCAGAGCACATGGGCCTACAGCAACTCTTGAAGATATAAAACCACTGTCAATCAGTTTTTGTTTGACACAATTCATTGTCATGCAGTGGGTAAAAGAAGAAAATAAATGCAGTACGAACAAACGACCTCACCACAGCGGGGCTTGCGAAACTTCTTAGCTTGTCTACGTTAAGATTATAATCTGCCGATTATATTTGTTCTGTGCGAAGCTTCGTCATTTTGATCGAAACTTGTTAGGGGCAGAGAGAAATGATATTGCCAGTGCCAATGTCTCAAAGATGAAGGAACGTATCGCGACAAAAGAAAGCAAAAAAGTAACAAAAGACCTAAAGAAAGAAGAAAAGTAAGAATGGAATAAAGAAACAACAAAGAATATAAGAAAAAAAAATTGGCCCGAATCTTCATGTTACACTGTAAACGTCGTCGAAAGACGATAGTCTTGCATCTGGAGAGAGTGAACAAAACGTTTATTTATGTTCTGCGCAAGAAAATCGGTGAATGGTATTCTGAAGGCGCTGCGTTAGAGTGCCTCGAGCGTGTAGCGGAGATGAACAAGTGCATCTATGCACGTTAGAGACGAGCGTCATCTGGCAGTTATCTTCGAAAACGAAGGTGTGCGCGACCGCAGAGAAAGATGCGCGCCAGTATCGGAGGTGATAAGGTGTAGAATGCAAAGTGACAAGCAGTTGCTACCACCGTGTCGTCGTAGCAAAGTGTTGAAAACACCTTCTTGAGCATCGCGTTGCACTGTCAGCGCAGCGCGATAAACGCTACAGTCCATATAGTTACTTGTGTTTGCCTCTTCTAGTATAAATGCAGACATACAAAACATACCCGTGTTGTTATGGCACCTCAGATATGCACACTATTTGCTCGTTTAATTGATAATCACGCAACTATGAACGCTAAATCTTGAGCAATATTGGAGGGCGCTGAGGATGAGGTTGGCCGTTTGGTGCCGTTTGAGGTATCGTTAGGGCGCACAAACAGACGAGTGTACAGACAGACAGACCTAAACTTTTCCGTCGAAGGTCCCCAAGAAAGACTATCGCCTTTAAAAAATTGTGAGTAGTAGTGGGTGAAGCCTGCAGACGCCAAGCATCGAGTACCACCATCTTCCCAATAGGGCTCGCCATAGTGAACGATAGAAAAAGATTCTAGTTCACAATACAGAGCTTGGGCTCCCAATTTTCTTGGCTACATTCTCTCCTTTGTACAAATGACTAACTACATTTTATGGCTTGTTTATAAGAATGCATCTCAGGATACTGCATCGGTGAACCCTCTAATTTCGACGAAGTCGCGAGATTATGCACATATTTACCGACACGAAGCTCCGGACGACCACTTCCCGTGCTTTTCTAAAGAGCGTTTGCTGCCAACCTCCTTCACATACGAAAAGCAGCAATCTTCTGAGAGTTTACGACGCGTGTGCCTCTATTGAGCTCATTGGTGCGGTCCTGGCACATTATTGATCGCCTCGAGACTGCGGAAGTCACCGTCGGAGTAAAATTGCGATGCACTTTGCGCATGTGATATTGGTCTACAATAAGAACGAAAACGTCAAGGGTGGAGACAAGTACCGGGCTGGTGGTCCTATCTTCCTTGAGGTTTAAAGGCGAGCACTGAAGTGCGTGGTACATGTAAACCTCAGGCTATCTCGCAAATGTTTCGTTTACCGTGAGCGAAGCTTGGTTATCCACAATTCATTTGGAAATGACTTGGACGCTGTCTCATGCATGCTGCCCAAGAGGAACTCAAGACGATGTATTGACTTGTATATCATGCTTGGATTCTCACTGAGACGAATTTCCTTCTTTATTGCACCGGTACCAATGTACACTGACAACAGTGGTGTTGGAGATTTTTTACTGTTTTTGCCTGATTGGGCAAGAGAAAATACACTTTGATGAGAACGGAAGGAGCTACATCAGCAGGGGAATTAGTTATGAGGGATGGCAACGTGAGAGACATGGCAGAGTTCTGAACAATTGCGGGGAAGATCAGATAAAGAATTTTATTAGAACGAGCGGTCCTAAATTTGACCACAAAAACAAAAATCAAGAGCTGAAAATAACAATAGAAGCGTAGTGCCGCGGCCAGAAGTTGCGGTGACTCAATGCTGTGAAAATTGAAGGTATGTGAAAAAATTTTATTAAAATAAATATACGTATAACCAAAAAATAGGGTGGCCGCAAATCAGATTTGGCAAAAAATAAAATGGGAGCCTAATGTGGAGAGCAGTGCAGGTGCACATTATGATTACCTAGTCGTGTAAATCAACAGTGGCATTCACAATCAGAGAAAAAATATGTTCACTCTAATGTTAACTAGAAACGCCCACTATAGCTGTGTGTCACCTTCTTTCATGTTTTTTTTATTACAAGCTTCATTAATTTACTAACAGTTCCTCTGTTGGAAACACGTGTTGCAATGGTTAGCAGCGGGTGGGTTAAGGTTTAATGATATACTGAAAGGTGCTTCGAGCTCTAAAAAGAATTAGGAAGCATACTGACTGACAAGCATGAGGTGCGCGACGTGATGTCATAATCAAGCGCACTCAAAAACAAGCATGAATGGGTTTAGGGCGTATTATGACGCTCTGTCACTCGAGATGTGGATGCTATATATAATCAAGTAGAATTTTTATCAGCAAATATCCTTTTTGTAATTGAAATAAAAAAAACCACTGCTACGGTAAAGTTAACCGCTCTTAGAAGATGTAAGGGGCTGTTTAGCAGTTATGGTTTTGCACAATTTGTTGTCATGCAGTGGATAAAGCGAGAAAATATAGTAACTGAACAAACGTCCTTGTCACCGCGGGGCATGCGAAACATTTTGGGCTTCGGAGTTCTGTTGAACAACGAAACATTTTACAAAAGGTGTTCCATTAAAAATGCTCACCGTCATTATTATAAAAACAATATGCCACAATCAGAAAAAATGAGATGCTCCCATACGTGCTATGCATTGGAAACAATGGACGAAAATATGTCAACTCTGGCTGGTACATGTTTTGTCAGTACAAGCAAGATAGAAAGACTTCAATATATTTTCAAGAGCCATGAAGTGAAACACAGCAACGCGACCTAAAGCTTGCGCCAACCGCAACACTGAACTCACAAATGAGAACAGTGCATCGATGTGGTCTGTATTACTTTACTAATTTATTTTCCTTGTACCTCAAATGTTTCAAGTTTAGTGCTAATACATTACTTTGACTATACTTAAGATGGTAAATTGGAACTTTGCAAGCAGCGAACCCAGATATGAAAAAACAAAATGATCTCACTAATAAATGAAACAAGTTTAGTAATACACAACGTAATTAAACTAAGCATCTCTGCGTGCAGTTCACAGAAAAGTCTGGTATATCTTTTTATGATCCTGATTTTTCTCTTGGGCGAGAAATAGCATACCGCCTGATATATGGTCCTACTTCACAGTGATAAAGGGGCATAGACGTAATGAAGAAAACAGGCATAGTCAGAGAAGCTCTACTGAGCTATAGGTCTGCGGCGTCTTGATTTTAGGGAAGTATATTTTTAGTCTGGTTATCGGAAAAGCCCGGCGCTGGTGAAAAGACGAGGCCAGACTGTCCTGACAAACACGAGCTACGTATACACTACACATCAAACTCAGCGAAGCCTCTTGTCGTTCGATTAGGTGATGAGCCAACCATTCCTCGCCACCGCTAAGAAGAAGATTGGCGCTTTCTTGTGCCACAAAATCGATAGAGCTAAGGGTTCGAGCAGTCTTCCTTGCTGCCGACGCTATCTTGTTAGAACTTTGGGGCCTCCTTGATCATAACAAGGGCGTTCATTGCACCCCTGCCAAGACAGCCTGTTATATTAAAAAAAACCAGATGATTAATTTGTTTTTCAGTACTACGCCATCATAAGTCTAGTTTTTTCTTGTATAGTATACAGCTGTTTTTATAAATTCGCTGAATAAGTATGCCTATATCATCAAACAAAAATGAACAAAAACGTGAAAATAGATTTCTGACGCCTTATGAATTCGGAATGCACGCGAGGGAATGGACACATCGTTACGGGTGAGCCTAATTTGAAAGCTGAACGGCTGTCTTTTTGTACACGGATAAATACTATTCGAAGTTCACAGTTCAAGAATTCGAGATTGAAACATGTGAATTCTGAACATAGACCGCCTTTCTCAAGAGAGCTTAAGTTGCGTTCTCGGCCGGAAAAACAATATCACGTGAACCTCACTCACGGCAGAATTTAAGGAATTCAAATTGTAAAAATTATCATGCACACGGCGCATGTTCATCTGGAAATTGCGTTTGACATTGCAGACATTAAACTTTCTAAAGTTGGTTGATTGATTGATATGTGGGGTTTAACGTCCCAAAACCACCATATGTATATGAAAGACGCCGTAGTGGAGGGCTCCGGAAATTCCGGCCACCTCGGGTTCTTTAACGTGCACCCAAATCTGAGTACACGGGCCTACAACATTTCCGCCTCCATCGAAAATGCAGCCGCTGCAGGCGGGATAAAATTTCTAAAGTTCTAGACACCATTTAGAGATGACATCTCTGCTGGGCCTTGACTGATTTTGTGAAGTTTATTCCCAATCAGGTCAAATTTTTACAGGCCGGTGTTTTATGCGAATGATCCAGTGTACGGTTATCTTAAGGACGTTTATTATGCGTTGACGCTACATAAAGCCGCCAGCCCATACTATGTTGTTCCAAGCATAGCAAACTTTAAACCGTATCACAGTTATGCCATTTGTGACCAATGTGCCAATAAATAATTATTCCACACATGAATAAATTTACGGAGAGATCACCCGCTGATTCTCTTTTGGGCTGATGGAAGCCAGGTGCTCCTCTTATTTCCACCATTCGAAGTTGCTTAACGATGATAGAGATTTGCGTGAAAACACGAAGTGCGTTTTCTGCTTAGAAAAATGATATGCGCAGCGCTCCTCACATTCCACATGACAATACAAAAACTGTAAGTGCGCGAAAACGGGAACAAGAAGACGACACATAGAGTGCTACTTCTAACCTAATGATTATTCCCCACAAACACGCTATTTATGTAGTTTCTTCCCTTATGAAGTGGTGACTGCGCTTGGTTCAAAACTGATCTGTCAGTTTCTTTTCATTACTAAGGTATACATCTCTTTTCTTTCGTGCTAACGATCACAAGCTGAGTTAGCGCGTGCATAAAAAATACTTCACAAAGCAAGACGAATTGATTTAATGCAATGAATTTTTTACAAGTATCACGACGCCCTCAAAGCCAAATCAACACGGTGAGAAAGCGACGTACAGGGGGGCCACTAGCGAATGTATTCTTAAGAGAGCATTTCCTGGCAGCATTTCACTCCCCACCCCCCGCCGCCTGTACATAAAATTAACATGTGCGTAACGAAAAAATCTCGATCTACCACAGGATGGCCCAGTACTTTGTTCTTCCCGCTAGTACTTGATGTTTTCTATCAGGAACACTGCAATATTACTGTATCACAGTATAAAACGCTCCGTGCGCTTTACACAAAAACGTCGAACCCGCTTTTGTTTTGCTAGTCAATGCCCAACAAAGCGCTAAACGGTAAAGACAATGCTTATGTCAATATGAACCGGAGAGCGTTTTAACTAGTCTTAGGGAAGTTGTTAGAGCTTAAAGAAAGAAGAATCATGATTTCAGCCTTGTTTCACACTACGCTCATGTACCTAGATCCAAGACCTTGAAAAAAAAAGATGATATTGCAAAAAAAATTATTCACTCTGAAAGTAATTAGCCGATAAGCGAATTAAACAAAAATATCAGAGTTTTCCCAGAGGAAAAGCTACAGTAAGAAGCATTAAAACGCTACAAAAATGTATTCAGGCAATACGCTTGTGTTTACGCCAGTAAAAGCATAAACACCGTTGTAGGCAGCACTCGGTGAATTATTCCGAGAGGTAGTTATGATGAAGTTATGATTACGCTAATAAAGAAATGCACGACTGTGGAAAATGAATGCACGAGCATCGCATTTCACTGCTGATCCGCAAAGCAGAGGCTGCTATTATTTTACATTTATGCGAGGAACTGATTTAAGCAAGGTATGGTGAGGCATACTGCATGAAAATAGTCGCTCAGGTTAAGCAGCTATCATCCAGGTCTGTCAGTCTAACCCGTCCGTGCACCATAACTACCTTTATATTCTTAACCGTCCGCCTTGGTTGTATAGTCACTATCGTGCTTGGCTGCGAATACAAAGTTCGGGCAATGGATTCGGCAGCGGTGATCGCATTTACATGGAGGCGAAGTACTGAAGTGCGACACGTTAACAACACAGTTGGTAAAGTTTATTGACCCCTCCACTGCGGCATCCCTCATTATCATATTGTGTTTTTGGGATTTGAAAACGCTAGTAATGTTGTACGCTTCACTAGTACCCCGGCTATGTGTATGCACGGTTTTTGGAATCATTCTTCTTTTTTGGTAACCTTGCTTGTGATATGAAGGCTTAGTGGCAGTCATGCAGGTGGTGTTGAACTCCTTCTTACCACATTACCTCGCGTTGTGCGGTATTTTTACGTGTCACCATTTGTGCGCTCATGCGCAAAGCAACAAAGAGCCTACACCATATCATGACTTCCTAAAAACTGTATCATTATAAGTAAGCTAATGATTAGCGCTTGAGATTATGCCCACCTGGACCTTTTGCATTCACTGGCTTTTGATCTCACTCCATTTATTTGCTACGCCCTTTCATTATGAATTGCTACTAGCTGGGCTCAGTCTTCATAGTTATTCTTTTCTTTGTCAGTCCTATATACATACTACTCATTTAACTATAACATCATCTGAATACCTTCCCGTAAAAATGGTAAAATGACAGGTAAAGTTTGTCACTCCTACCAATGACTTTTTGGGCAGTGCTGTACTAGCGTAATTATGCTTAGAATTCATAGTGGTTGTAATTTTAGGTACTTTTATATATGCGCATACTGGGCAACAGGCTTGTCCAAATGCGTTATATCTCTGTCGAGAACAAAGTGCCAAGTAAACCTGGAAATGAAGGCTGAACTCTTTGTCGGACAACAAAGTACTGTCTCACCTTGTATGGGTAATTACGTCAAATATATTTGAATTTATATAATGTAAAATGCTAGTTGTTAAAGCCTATTACTCATTAGGGGTGTAATATTGCTGTTTTAACATGTCCACAGCCAGGAACACTATTATCTGCTGCAGTACGGTAATATTCTTGGCGTAGGGCCCATCACACTATTATTATTATTATTATTATTATTATTATTATTATTATTATTATTATTATTATTATTATTATTATTATTATTATTATTATTATTATTATTATTATTATTATTATTATTATTATTCGATGCACAAGCTCACAACGACAAAGATGAGATAGGGTGATTGATGATGATGATGTGCTACGGCTGTCCGCTGTAGATGTGTGAGTGAGCTTTAGCCAGAGGAAAAGAGCAGCAGGCTGACAGCAGCCACCTAGTAGGGATCCATGCCTGCTTAATCTTCCTGGAATAAGAACGTAGAGACAACAGAAGACAGCAGAAAAGAGAACAGGAAATTGAACGAACAACACAGTCAAGACCAAATGAACTGTAGCACGGCAGCAACGTTAGTATAAACACGATAGCAAATCCTGTTTGTTCCCGAGAGAAAGGAAAGAATATACACAAGTGCTACAGCCGTACAACAAACATTTGCTTGAGAATTACTTAGACGTGCGCAACACCGGTGTCTTTTGGCGCTGTTAAAAGCATTAAGTGTCGCACTTGGCACAATAAGAGCCACATTCAAGCGAAATGGGAGACAAGAACCTGTACTCTGTTTGTCTCTTGTCGTGTTAATTAGTCACATAAATTATTCCAGACCAAAAGCTCAAGAGTTTGTTCTTAGTTAAATGTCTCGTGCTTTGTTCATCTCCCTTCGTGTCCTTTGAGGCAACTTTTATTCCCAGATTTTCCGCATTACTAGCTGCCTACTTCCGGGTACAGTGAACTTACTGCCTGCAACGTTGAAAACTTCACACACGCCAATTAAGCTTTTATACGACCACACACACATTAGCTACTTAATTCGAAAATTACGTTGTAATTAACCAAAACGGATGCCTAGTTTTAACTGCCACAAAAAGCACATGTCAAGCTGTCTTCTTTTGTCACTCAAAATATATCCCCGGTTTTGTATCAAAATGCAGTTTCACACCTTCTATCATTCGTTTGGGTATTTCAAACAAATATTTTTGTTCATTTATTTACCCTTAGGGCGCAATCTGGACCTTGCAATCACTTGCCCAATTGCTCATCGTAGATATGATACCAACCTAACCACTAACGTGGCAAAAATTTTGGCACGCTTGATAAAACCACGGCAGAAGAGACTAAATTGGCTATGAATAGAACAGGCGTTTCCTCTTCTATTCTAGTTCTCCTCGCAGTAAAGCACCAACGATTGCACACGCAAGTTTGAGAGCAGTGCCCGCGTTCATTAGCTCTCAGTGAACGCACAGACATGCACTCTAAACGTGGTAACCGATAAATGTCATTTTGTGCACCAGCAGTACGCGTTACCAAGTTTGGAATTTATGCTCTCTAACTGATTTAACCCTCACTTTATAGGTGCACAAAATCGCGCTTATCCCTTACTATGTTTATAGTGTATATACATACATGCACACATACATACATACATACATACATACATACATACATACATACATACATACATACATACATACATACATACATACATACATACATACATACATACATACATACATACATACATAAATCTCGTCACAGAGCGGCTGGATGCATCTCCAGACAAGCGTCATCGTGGACAAGAAATTGTAGAGGTCTCTCGGCTCAAGAAGTACCACAACTCTTCCCTGTATATCTGCCCTTAGGTCACCAAGATGGCGCCCTCGTTGCCCGGGTGTGATTGTAGCGACGACGGTGGACACGGGGCTGAGTAGAAGAAGGCACACTGTCATCCCCTGCTTGCTTCGAGTTAGCCCTTGCGCTAAATAAATCTCACTTTCATCAAGTGTACTTCTGCTCGTAGAACACCCATTTCAATACATACATACAATATTCTCTGTAAACCACGAACGTGTGAAGGGGAGTCAAGAGATTTAGTCTTCTGTCCATAAGGCTTTCTAACCAATAAATGTTGCGGGTATGGTGCAGGACCAACTGCGAGTTCATGTTGGAAAAGAATGGTGTCTTCGCATGTGTGTGTGTGTGTGTGTGTGTGTGTGTGTGTGTGTGTGTGTGTGTGTGTGTGTGTGTGTGTGTGCTCCGATCCTTATGTGTGAGTTTGTTAGTGTTTCTATAAAAAAAAACTATTGCGGCAGGAAATCCACGCATTAGTGCGGAATGAAAACGTTTTCATGTATAGAAGAGCGCCTTATTGCATCACACGTTGCCCCAAAATACTATATAATTTATTGCTGATTAGGCGACATAAGACGAAATATGAAGAAATCTGATAGCAGCATTGAGTGAACAGTTAACGGCTTCATTGTTTCACTAAACGTACGAACGACAGAAAGTTGGCTTCGTTGTTTGCAACGAAACAAATGCTCCACGATACAACGGATAATTCGCAGAAGGCCGCATTGGCCTGATTCCGTAAACATCGCCGTTATTGAGTTTCACCTCGGTAATCTAATTCTGCGCCGTATGCGCTATGATTCGATCATAACACACACCCGAAATTTGATTTCCTATAGTGGATATTTTGTTGTAACACTTACTCACAGCCTCTAGCAAATTCACAAGATCATTTATATGGACAGCATGTTCGGCACTGCATTCTTTTTTGTCGTCTATGCTAGCTTCCTGGAGTCCTTGTATATCGAAAACTGAATTTGTTGAGTGTTTAGAACCTGAAATTCCCTGAACGGGATATAAGAAGCGCAGTTGCTTTCAGCATAACTAGTGTAAACATATAAATACTTCATTGTGAGGTATGAAAAGAAGCATGTACTTATACCAGAAGCGATATTGATAGTTAATTTTAGTATAATTGACAGTCCTGTTGATTCTAGTATTGTTGACAAGTCCCGTGATGGATACCTTATATATCATCAGTAGAGTTCTTACGGCAACGTGCAGTAAAAGTATACGCTTGTAGAACAAGAAGTCCCTTCAGCATTGTCAGAAGAACATGGATGACGTGCTCTTGGTCATTTTCCAAAGCATTTATTTTTAGACAAGGTTGACTTGCGAAGTTAGGCCAAAGCCTGAAGGAACAGTGGGCTAAAGTCGACTACTTGTGTGCACTTATAATTGCTCTAACGTGTCCGGATCAGCACCCAACTCTTTATGCGACTTCACATTTTTTTTCCTATCTAGTGTGATAAACTGGAGTATACTAATGTAGGGCAATGTCACATACTGAACCTTTAGCACATACACACGAGGACAAATACAATAGAGACACAGAGACTAGCGGAGCATGTTTCTATAGTATTTGTCCTCGCGTGTGTGCGCTAAAGCTTCAGTATGCAACAAAACAAACTAGTCCAACTTTCCGTATTTCTGTAGGGCAATATCAACCGCAAACTACCGCTCTCAAGAACCCAAGCGCCCCCTAAACTTCTCGCTACAGTAAATGGCGCCAAAGGTCAGTGAAATACTTCTCGGCGAGTACACTGCCACCATAAATCTCAACGCCCGTCAAGCAAGCACGTCCAACCCCAACATAATTCGCTCGCACGGCCCCTGACGGCGTCTCTTACCTCACCATCCACACTGCTGCGTAGTTTCGTAGGTTTATTTCGAGTCACCAATTTGTATTTCTTAGAGCTTAGTCACAGCTGCCTTGAGCGTCATCATTCTCTCAATGTTCCCGAATCGAAGGTTCGTTCTTGATTACTGGGTTCTCACCAAACCACGGTTGATTACACCTCATCATGACCTGTGTTAAAAAAAGTGGTTACATTAATCTACATAAACTGAGGCATCCAGTGAATGCCGAGAACCTGAAACACAAAGATCTTCTAAGTATACACCTGAGCCTGCAAGTGAGCACAGGCTTTACCGTCAAAAGGAAGACGAAGCCTTCTCTCCCTCAATTGTTTCAGTTAAAATATAAACGAGCTTTGCCATGCTTATAAGAAATAAAAATTAATCCACTACGTGTATTTTTACGAAGACCTTCTTACGGTCTTCACATAACTGGCGCTAAATGTGTCGAGTGTACCGTTTTAATTTGGCATGCAACATTAGTGGTCCTCAGGCGCCATTATCCTCCAAAACCAGCAGTGCCCTCACCCATCAAGAATAACAATGACAGGAGAGGTCGACTGATCAACGCATTGTGCGTAATAGGTGTGCCCCCAGAGAATTAGGAATCGCGCCGCCACCCCTGTTCTCTGTCTGTGGAACGTTAAATGCATGGGTCTCAAGCACTCGGTGCGGATCTGATTCTTGTGCTTAAGAGATTCATGCAGTACATTACTTTTTGAAATAATTGTTTCTAATTTACTAGCACTATCTGTCTGGTATTGGTGTTAGTTTACGCTCCAGGGATTCCGGGGAGGGAGTGCCATTCAAGCAGCTCTTGACAATGCTCCTTAGAATACGACGTGCCCTTCACACTTTATGTTGTCTCTTTCCTCCTGTGGTATTCTCGACTCAACTCTTGTTAGTTCAGTAACTCATGTAATTTTTTCAAACTTGCTTCACAAGATATACCTGCTCAGTACGTATTAGGTGGCCCGTAGATAATACCAGCCGCCACCTGAAATTATAAATTTCTTCTGTCGATAAAAAAGTGAAGCGGCGGGGACTGCCAATTTGCGCTGTGGGAACTTGCACTCCTCTGCAATATTTTGTTGTATTTTAGCGCAGATGTTATGCCTTTGTTTCAAGTTTCTGAGCAAGACTTCAAGGCCCTGTTAATGCTCCACTTTAGCGCTCAGTGCATGATAATCTTGTTCTATATTCATTCATTCACTCAGTCAATCATTCATTCATTCGTTCGTTCGTTAATTCATTTATTTTCATTGTAAATATTCTTATACAATGAGGCCAAGAGAAAAGCTTCTCTGAGCAGCTTGAGGAGCTCTCGGCCCCCTTCCTTTATGGTTCTTTGTTCTAGTGGCATAAGTCCTATTTGCAAAAAGCATTGATATACTATATTCATGAAAATAAAGGTACTGTGGCACAACGTGAAGGTTTGTTCACCGACAATCCTAGTTTGTTAGTGATCTTGCCATAAGGACTGGTGAAGAATAGAATACAAAGTTGTGTAATTGGAAACTAACGCCTTTAATGTTCCTATTAGCATGTCAGTATGATTTTAAATCTGCGTACGCTGGTAGCTGCTACTTCGGGAATTCCGTAAATGTGGTACATACGTTTTTGTAGACTTGGTCAGAAAGCAACAAGCGTCGGCATGTTTCTCTTACCATCAAAGTAATTTTTTTAGATATACCGCTAAATTTATTACAATTTTTAGTTATTTTAGTCCATGCCCATGCAGAGGAATATATCACTAAGGTCACATTTGCCCCTAAAGACGAGGAAGTCTTTGAAGAACTGTCTGCCTAAAAATAACATTACAGCCATCTTTTGGAAACTTAGCGAGAACATGAATTTAACGAAATAAAAAAGTTTATCGAAGGCGCGCCGCTAGACATTGCACGCAATGTCCGAAAATTCTGGGCATCAGAATCTCAACAGATGGTGTGCGTGGTTATGTTCTTAATCGTTCAAGTGCGCACTGATATAGCAAGTGAGATCTACGGGGTTCAATAGGAGCTACCAAAAGGAAAAGAATAGGTGGCATCTAAGTCATTTCAAGTGCCTTGAGGCATCGAAAAAACTACTAGAAGTAATGCTCTAGATGCAGTCTCACTGCCTGTAGCTTATAGAATAACGTTACTCGGTTCATCAGGATACGCTTCTACGGCATGGCCCCTTCAGTCTTTTGCGTGTAATCTCCGATTGGCACCCACTCTGTCTCCGTCGTCGTTGACAGGCCAACAAAAAGAGGGACCTGTCCAGGAGTAGCAAATAAAGACGGTAGTGTGAGAACGGTGAAAATACTGTCGCAAAAGAACTTATCGACTTTTTCAAAGATGCCCCCGGGGTCGCAGATATTGTGCAAGAAGCGAAAAAGGCGACACGGACGTGTAGTTTTCGGGGCGTTCCTGGCCACTTACGCTTCTTGACAGTCGAAGATAGTTGCTCAATTGGCTTTTTCCAACGGTGACTCCTACTTCGAAGCACCTTTCACGCAACTTACATACAAGCGCTTCATTTTCCTAAGAAATTGGCAAGAACCTGCATCCTTTCCCTTTTCAATCTCGTAGCTCTTTCTCGCTTGCTTTCTCGTTTTCTGACACCGCACCACAGGTTCACGGAGAAACACCGATTGAACTGCAACACTGTATCTGTGCACCATGAACGGCTGTAAACGCATAAAGTAGCATGAAATTACGATAAAATCTATTGAAGATTTGGCCAATGGAATATGGAAGCGCCACCACTGACAGACAATCTCCTGGATTGAAGGCTAATATAGCTGGGGAAGGCCGAATGTCATACGAGTTACCTACTTTTAGGTAAAAAACGCTTTGAGGAAACAATTCGCTTTCTTATTACATCTCGTACCACACATATATTGTGGAGTTTAACCCTATACATGCTGCAACACGAACGTAAGAAACCAAGACAATGCGAGCTGTGAAAGTCAAAAGTGGTCAATGTTATGACAGTGATTTTTGATTGTGTACGGTAAGCATGACATTGGAACTATAATGGCGACGATGGCAGGAACGCGCAGAGTAAAGTGGTTGGTGGTATAATGATGCTGTGAAATTATATTATTATTTCTTTATTGCTTTTTACATTATAGTTGAAAGATATGAATATACTTGCGCACAAAAACCTCTTAACTATCATATCCCAGCGTGGGCCAGCAGATAAAGCTTAAGACTGTTTGATGGCATGAATAAAGCCGAAGGAATTCATCTTGAGGCTGACTTTACTTCACACATCTTTGAGATCTGATGACCTCAGGATCCCCAGAACATCGATGGTCCAATGGATACCATTACGATAAACAAAAGCGAGCGAATATCATGAAGTAATCAATGCTTAGGACCTGTTAAATGAGTATACCGAGCAGTTGCAAGGCAACTGTAAAGAATTTGCCCTGCCGCAGACAACACAATGCAAAAAAAAAACGTAGTGGGGTACTTTATCTGTGGCAAATGCCATGCCATCACGTCTTTCTTTTATTTATATGCGTTACCCCGCGCTTTGCTTATCTTGCTCTCATACCTTTACTTTCTGGAATGTTGTGCAGACTTTTTTTATATGTGACCTCCCTCTGTAGATGTTACTGTTTCTTTGTTGGCTCATACATGATTTTACAAGAAGTACTGACTGCAAAATTCGGTCGTTGGTTGGACATCCAAATCACTACCGGTCGAGAAGAGAGCCGCTATGGCAACATAGTCGATGTCTTGCCGAAACGTTGAAGCAAGATTTCATTGCTTTCTCTAATTGATTTAAAGTATAACGTAAAATCATAGCTAACCTCGTACCTTTTTAATAAAACTCACGCTTTTATATCCTCTTTTCTTTTAACTTTTATTCGCCACACTCGTTTCCCCAGCACAGGGTATCCAGCCGGTCTCAGAAATGACTAACTTCCCTGTGCTTCCTTGCCTCGATGTTCCTCCTCCTGCTCCTCACTCTCGAAATATTTCTTGCAGACATAACGCAACTAGAGCACTTACGCTAAGCGGGAAACACTAATGTGTTCGTAAGAAACACGTTCCGCAGATACAGAGCTGTTACGTCAGTGTGATTACGAAAATATGATAAGATAAGCTAACGTTAATCACTCTATGTAATTACAGTTATTCTTAACTCTGTCTTTACAAACCAACACATGAAAAAAACTCTCTGTGTCACTAACACATTGTCATATCATGGCTACAACGCGAAATCGTCTTCCCCTGATTTTTTTTTCTCTCAAACCTTGGCGAGTTAGTTAATCGTACAGCAGCAGAAGGACAGCGCAAAACACACCGACAAGAGAGAATTAGGCATGGAGCCAAAGGCGCTGACATACAACTAATCTTTAGTGGCACAATGAAACACGTTATATATACCAGAAGGAAGAATGAAAAAAGAGAGAAGCATGGGAAAAGAAGTGATTGACACGCACCGGGTTTTTCTAACATAGAACATCCCACTTGATATAGAAATAGAATGCACCACTCCTATGGGACACTTATTGAATGGTGCCTTATGCTTCCTCGTACCTCCACGTTTAATAGCTTTTCAAATATATAAGCCCAGCTTTTCCAACTGACAGGGGGCAGAAACACATATAGGAACCCGGCTTCCTGCCACCTTCTTTAGGATGTGGGAATGCTTGTTTGCTTATGGCGCAGACTCAGGCATCACCGCCGTCCGGTGTTCTTTAGTCGTCGCTCGTTTCGTTTGATACTTCAATTTTCCAGGTATGGTTTCAGGTTTTAACAGCTGTTTCTTCAGAGCAAAAGGAGGAACGTCCAATAAAGCGATGCCGCCTTGCTAGACGTTATTGATCCGACACAAATGCCTTGGCGCAGCAGATAAATTTTACCCTCATATAGCACGAAGGTGCCGGCAAGATAGGCTTCCAGTATGATGAAAACCCACCTGCAAGCGTGCCTGTGAGCCTTAAAAGTCAACAATTCTGTGTTCAACAATGTAAATCAGCACTGTTTTATAAAAAGTCACAGCTTTGCCGCAAAGTCGAAGCAATGAATGCGATAGCAACAAATTGGAATGTTAAGCGAAGAGTGACAAAAGACCGAAACGTGCTTCACGTTGCCAACGCGAAAAAATTCCTTAGTTATTATTTTGATGTGTTGAAAAACGCGCCTTTTTCGCAAATGGAGACTATGCCGTGACTGCAGTGACTTTTGAGCGCCCGGTGACTCCAGCACAATCCTTCCGGTGAAAGCCCAAGGTGTGTAATTTTCCCCACAGCAAGATAAGCGCGCACACGCATTAATACCCACCTCCCTTCCGCACCTATGGGCAAAGTACGCGCTGGAAATGAGAGCGCGCGCCACCGTGTCGTGAAGATCTGGCGGCGTGCGCTCTTTGTGCCATCTCACTGCTAATGCTGAAAATATGATAGGTCCTCCGACATGGCCGTCGCCAGCGTTAAGTGGTAGATATAAATAGTCGGCCGTCTCAACGTCGTAGGAGGTGCTCATTCGTGGCTCAGTGGCTAACGCCTCTCATTCCCAAGCAAGAGGACCGATGTTCCACTCAGCGCGCCGGAGTTCTTTTTTTTCCGAGTTATTTCTATTCCTTGTGTTTTCATATATATAAGTACGTGTACATATACGGTGAATGACGCTGACGTCAACGCCGACGCCAGCGGAAAAATCCAGCCGAGAGTGTCCATTTATTTGCTAACGCAATAAATACTCAGAAATGCTAAATGCTCTCATCGTCTGTAAAAAGCTCTGTTGGCCAGATGGCGCACTGAATCAATGATAGAGCAAGAGAGCACGCTCTCACGGTAAGGAATGAAGATGGTGCGCATTTCAGCATGCATGTCGCTTCATGTGGATGCACATCACGTTTCACGCTCATTAGGATGCTAGGAAAAAAGTAGAGCAAGGTGTCACGAGAAATTTTGGCGGCATTCCACATAAAGAAAGAGGGTACTAATTGTGACAGCGAAACTTCACGAATTCTGTATGAGTCAAAAGCACGGTATCTAGAGAGCATGTGCCCTATAGTGTGATTAGGTAAGTGTCAACCCGAGCACGTTGCACATGCCCAGACAAGAAGTGGGTGTATGCTAGCCTATTTCCTTAAGGAATAAACAGTTGCAAGTGGGCTCCAGTACTGTCTACATGTTTTATTCGATTTTGTGGTGGTTAATTTCGCACGAAAGGGTCGTTTGTTTCTTTTTTCAACCATTTGGTTATGGCGTCAAGTTGAGTAGACTTCTATTTTAGAATATATTACGCTTGAACTAGACAGCCGTTGGAATGTTTCCTTTCAGAAAAACTTTATTTGTGCAGTCGTCTCTGTTTTTGAGCTGAAGCCTGACTTGGCACCAGCCAACACAAGCCTCGCAGACACATATACCGTCCATCGCAGCACTCTGACGGCACCCCTTAAATTAAAAAATTCGCATACACGGTGACGGTAGGTTTTCCCCTAGGTATTTTTTGTGAGAAACCCTATGGCTGTGGCGAAGAGATAAACGGGAGTGAAGAAATGAAGGGAAGCATGCATAGCTCTGCCACCTGCTCATCTTGGGCAGGAGGAGGTTTCCATCATACCTGTCTACGCGCTGATAACCTCTTGCTTCCTCCTTCTTGGCTACTATTCAGCGCTTTTTCTCAGTGGTAAGTCGTTGTCTCTGGTATCGTGACTTTCTACTTGTGTCCGCGTTTGCGCGCCCTGACTTTTTAAAGTGTGACACACATTTCAAACTCTTCACCACATCACGTCTCTCGAATACGCATCTCGAAAGAGCAACAGTTGTATTGCTCGTACATTTATTGCACTCTTGACCCTTATCGGTTGACATGCTTTTTGGGTGCTTGCAATCATGTAGACCTGGTATGATCTAGTTTTATGTTTTTGTTGAGAGTTCTGAGTGAGATAGGTATATACGGTAGTCCTAAGAGCGTGTGTTATCCTGTAAAAACTTTGGCGTCTAGCACAAGTCACGGCACCGTACAGTACCTTAGGTTTACAGTGCCTGATTGCGTCATACCCTACTGTTTTGTCATAACACCTACCTCTTTACAGTTCCGTCTATTTACCTCTTTTCCCTGCGAGAAGTAGCAGACCCGAAAATCGCTTTGCAGGCTGAACTTTCTTACTTTCTTTCAATAAAAAAGGTATTGCTCCTTATGCCCCAATGGCAGTGATCGAAGTTATTTACGCAATTAAGTACACAGCGTTCAACCTAGGTTGTGCCTATAAGGGTAACGTGATAAAAGATGAAGGTGGACTGATATATGCTGTGCAAAATGTGGCTGTGTCTCTTGATCGTGGCGGCTACGGTGAGCGCCGCTGTTTGTTTCTCTTATTTTGCTTGGCTTTAGACCTGCATGCGTTCGAAATGGCCCTGGAATATAATGACCTTGCTGTGCGCGCGATTCCTCGCACGTGAAAGTCATAACCATGGTCTTTTGCAGCTGAAGAGAGAGAAAGAGAGAACAACTTAGTTAAAACGAACCCCAGTCCAGGTCCCCTGAGAGAGTTTTTCACGCTAAGCTTCGTCATGAACATGACCTGTCAGATAAGAACAAATGGTTGGCTCATACGCCACTATGTAATAAAATATGAACCACAGCAGCTCCCACAATAGTTACTCTCTTCCGAAAGAAAAACTGCAACTAAACTTCAATCCTTAGTTTCCTGGGGGTTCATATTGGTTGAGTCAATACATTTTTTTTCATCATCGATTTGAACCATAAGCGTTAAGTTCTGAGCAAATGGCTTTTCTACGAGGACAAATACCGGGACCCGGAAACTGAGTGCCACTTTGAGCATCAAGAAACATCCGCGATTGTAGCCGTTCCGTGGATGTGAGGTTAATGTGGATGTTCGAATTAAAGGAAATTCAATTGACTGTAAACGACCCTTTTGTTTATTCATCTTAATATTTCACGTATTACGAATTTCGTATTCAGCGAAGCGCGGCAACTGGTTGACTTTAGCTTTTAATTCTTGCCTGCACTCACCTTTATCGCTAAGCTCAGCGATAGCAAAAACTTTATTGCGCTCTGTTATCTTGCTCGTTTGACGTGCCAAGAACAAATATGTGGAGAAGCTCAAGAAGACGTGGAGCCCATTCTTCTGCATTGTAAAAACCATGATGTACCTCGAAAGAACCTTTTTCAAAAACTCAATTCTCTGGATAAACGACCTCCATCAATTGCAATAATATTGGGTCCATGTCCAAAAGGAAAGCTACAAGCCACTGCAGCGCGTGCAATCATTCACTTTCTGGATGAATCAAAAATAGCTCAAAAGTACTAAACAAAATACAAATGTACTTCACTGTTAACCGCAATATGTTTCAAAAGAGTATTTTTTGTGTTTCACTACGATACTTTTGGGAAACTTTTCTAAAAACAGTTCAGTATTTAAGCGACAAGGTCACCTTAGACATTTTATTGAACTTTCAACTTTTTGTGTGAACACCTAAATTGGCATGATTACTTGTGTTTTTACAAACTCAGTGTGGTGCGGACACATTTCTATGCAGTGTGAACACATTTCTGGGTGGTGGGGACACTCAGTGTTGAAAAACGTGAACTCATTGTGTAAGCGTTGTGCTATGTACATATGTATAGCGTTGCGTTTACTACGAAATGTGCGATGTTGACTTTTGTGCAAGAGAAGAGGAGTAGCTGGCGCCATGCATTGGCACCAACCTCTGCTTACATTGATTTAATTAAAAAGTAATGAGACACCTCATTGGACTTGCTGCGAGTAGAAGCTGGAGTGGCCCACGTCAAGCAGGTGAAGCATGTACTCGGCGAAGGTTGCCTAATCAAGCATCACATGTTTTTCGCAGCAGGATGGTGTGTAAACTCAGCTATTTCCAGTTCCGCAAATGTTTTTCAGGTTTAATATTGACAGCGGGTGAGCTCAAGTATTTAGGTTCATTATTTGAGCAGCTATTCATTTCGCATAATGGTAATAACGGCGACAGGTGGGGGGAGGGGGGTTAAGGTTTAACGTCTGAAAACGTTGATGCACGTTAAAAGACACCGAATTGCAGAAATAAGAAAACTTTTATCTCCTGCAATTCTTTATTATGCATTGCAATCTAAATGCACGCGGCTCAAAAAGTTTTGCTTCCACCGAAAACGCGGCCACCACAGCCGGGATTTGGTGACACATGCCCTTCCCCGGTTGTGTGGCACTGTTTTCACGCGACAGCGTTAGAGAGCTTGTCTCGCAGAAATCCCACCGTCGGCGTCGTTCCCGTTGGTTGTGAGTGAAAAATCGTGCGTTAGCGAAAAAGCAAGTTACAGAAATCGCCACGGCAGGCCGCTACTTGTCCACGCGTGCGCACGTGATCACACTAAAGAAACCGCGCATTCGAAAAACAAAACTAAGTGCCCAAGGTCACGAGGCGTGGTTAACGTAGTTTCTTTGCCCCTGCCACCCCTCCCTCTTTACCTTCCAGCGCTTTCATCGGGACGAGAGAAGAGATAATGCAATTGCGGCATGCGACAAACCTTCGTAATTCCACCCGCACTGCACAGATTCTTAAAATTTTTGCGGAGTTGAATTCGTTAGGCAACAAGCACTTCTAAGGAATTAGTTTCATGGTTACTTGAAAAAATGTTTGAGGGCCCCTTTAAAGCACTTTGTTTGACAGGTGTGACGACGAAAACGAGCCTATTCGGCGATTTGTAGGAGCATTTCGGAGGTCTCAAACTACGTCGAAAAAGGCCGGGATAGTGCAGCCATCGCCGCTAAGAACACACAGGAACTTTCAAACATCTCTAAAAATGGACAACCATGTCCGTCTAGTAGAAAAAATATGCCTTTCCAGAGGCGTTGTTCAAGCAAGCAGCAAACGCTAGATCAAGTTTTGCTATCTGTGAGGCATTGTGAGACATTTTATGGCCTCCGAGATGGCGAGCGTTCGGCGTGTGCCTTGGATGCCATGCGACTCTTTCTTTAGTGCAAAAACCTGTATGTACCATTAGCGCACTCGTGCTGGTACAATCTACTGCATGTATGTGTGTGTGTGTGTGTGTGTGTGTGTGTGTGTGTGTGTGTGTGTGTGTGTGTGTGTGTGTGTAACAAAACATAATAATAAGTATGCACTTAGCGGTTGAAGGGCGCACTAGGGGCCGGATTTCGTTAACACGTTCAACTCCTAAAGGTGAAGCTGAAGGGTCCCGCACTTTTTTTAGAGTGTTGGACGACGTACGCGACGGGGTTGTGACATTATTCATTTCATGACTAACGAGCTTTATTCGTTCAACTTTCTACTTTAAAACAGGCCTGTGGGCTTTTTGGTAGCCGTAGTAGTAGCCCTAGTCGTAGCAGCAGTATTATAAATAGCAGTAAGTATTAGAACTAGTAGTAGTAGCAGTAGTAGAAGTAGTAGTAGTAGTATATGCCATAATATAAGGCCCTTCAATTTGACCACCAACTTGACCAGTCGACGCTGTTGCCATTCGGCGCCGACGTAGGCGAGCCAGGTGGTGACCGAAAGGAAAGGGTAAAGGTCAGAAGAGTGGCTGAGACAATGGGCAGTGGAAAGGCAACGTACCAGGTCGCCTATGCAAAGGGGCAATTGGTACAGCAAGAGTCAGATGTATACTTTCAAAAAAATTTGAGGGAGTTAACCGGGCGATTTCATTGGATACACCGAAGAAATCGAATATCATGTCATATTGAGGGATGAATGAGGTGGGGAACGGGATGTAGGAACGCTTGTTGAGTCGAAGCTGGAGCTCACCCTTCTTGATTGTAGGTGCAGGAAATCTTCCTGCCCATCTTCACGGAGCTTTCACTGAGTGCCGAGGATGTCAACTAAAAGAAGAACGGTGATCGGTGCATCATATAACAATCTAGCCCATGTAATTTCACATTACAAAGCAATAATAATCCTTCAGTCGCCATACATGTTATTTCAGATGCTTCGATATGATTATATAGAAGCTGATGAATGGTTCCAACATAAAGCACATTTGAGAGAGGAAAATGCTGCGTCCGTATTTCATGTATTCGTAGCTCCTTTCCAATTTTCCAAGTTTTCGGTGTTAGGTACGCCAGTGTGCGGGGTGCTCCCTATTTGTCCTGCTGTTTCCGAGATTTAACTTCTCTCACGAAGCATCCTCTCTTTAAAGCGACAGGAGACAGGAATATGGATGATCGCCGAGAGCAGGCTCGTGTGATGACACTGCGAAGCAACTCAATTTTTGGTGTTCCCTCTGCAAGAACGGGTCACGCTTATCACCTATAAGCATGCTCAAGCCATCTCGTTCGAAGTTCGCTGACGTTTTCACGTGATTTATGAATGCGATCAACCTGCGCGATCGCAACATCCGCTTTCGCTTAAGGAAACAGCAATCAATATATAATCGTTTGCATTTGTTTGTGTCGGCCAGCTTCGCAGCCTTCCTTCGCACAGTCGCTCACGCTGTACTAACCTAGAAAACCGCTCATGCATTCCTATTCCGGTTTTGTAAGTTATCACTTTAAAAAGATTGCATGGTATAAAAATGACACTTCAAGCGCCATGCATAGACCCTACTTACTTTACCGTGCGTAGCAGTGTTGCCAGGTTCGTCGATGTGGCGTAAAAAAGCCAAACGAATTGTAGGCCAAATGAAAGCGAAGAAAAAAAATGTGAAAATATCATTTTCAAATATCGCCAATAATATTTGAAGTTTTATTAGGTATTACACTTTCCCATTCAATCGTTACAATCCTCTTAACAGTCCTGTGGTACTATATAAACTAGTATAGTTCAAGAACTCTGAAATATTAACGTTCAGGCACCTTTAAAAGCAACCACCAACCAATAATTTGAAAACAAAAATTAAACTTTTTAAAACTGCGTCTCACCTGTCTGTTGCCTTTTGAAAGTGTCCCTCCGCGGTGTGATGTGTTCTGTATGACCAGTTATCACCAAGTCTGCATTACATTACACCTGAAGCAAAACAAGGTCAATGGATATTGTTTGTGGTTTTATGAAAAATTTTGTGAACACATTCAACACCTTTGCCACCTTCCTTGCGAATATTCGTTTCATGTGTCTAGCACCACCTGAAACAAACACTGCTGCGTAAACGACAAATAGTGGCAGATTTTGAAGGCCGAAAACGACACGATTTTGTGAAACGTCGTAGTGGAGGGCCACCACCGAGATTCCATTCGTCTACCTTACAATAGCAGTCGAGCAAAATAACCAGCAGGTCGTTGCGTTGGGTAATGTGGTAGATAAACAATCTCACTTTTTTTCGATGAACTTATTCAAGGCAACACGAAATGCCACACGAAACACGAGCGCTGAGCCCAGGTGCCGAAATCGAAAGTAGAGTGTAACGCGTAAGCTGACTATCTATGACCACGGCCAGGTACATGATTGATCATTATCTGTAGCATATGAGGTCGAAGTTGTGTAGGTACCAAAGCCTACCCCACTAACTGCGTTGCACATTTAATCTGGTTGAAAACAAGATTACGCTCTACGGAATTGGTGAAGTTGTACAGAAGTTCCAATTAAGAAACTGCCGCTTGTGTTTATACAAATAAAGATTTAATTTCTTGTCCTCTGGTTTGGAGTTTGGGCTCAAAATCACGCGGTCCATATGCCATTACAACCCAAATATAGCTGCCGGAGAGGTTCAGCTGCTAAGGTTTGGCTGCCGCATGTATAGGACTGCTGTTACCCCGTCTCTAAAGTGCTCACGTGAAGGTTACGGGACTCCTCAACGTAGTACGATATCTGGCAAAAAAGGGGAAAAGACACGGGCAAGTACGCTGCTAGTGTAAACGTGGTTGTGTTCGTGTGCTTGGTTTTCTATGCCGCATAGATACCGGCAAAGAAAATCATCCCACGAGTCTTAAAGTTAATGCGCATAACTGTTTAAAGGAAGGAAAATAGGAGGAAATGGACGGCAGAGAGGTTAACCAGTCTATAGGCAGCCACTTTGCTACCCTGGGCATGGGAGGGGGATGGGGAAGATGAAAGATAAAGAGGAGAGAGGAAAGAGAGGTAAACACAGCACATTAAGCAGCACAAACTGCTTAAAGAATACGCCTGCTGGTGTAGCGCTAAATGAATGAAAAGTTTGTAAGTGCGCACCGACATGAATTGAGCTATCACCTTATAACAGGGCCAAGACAAGCAGAAGAAAAATATTCAAGACATATTTTTAATGTGAAACTTGGCGTTCAAGGACCATAGATTAACTGTCATGGTAGCGGAATCATCGTACGTTCATGTTGAGATAACATAAAAGTTCATTGGAAGGCTATATAGTATGGGTACTCTGCGTGTATCCATGCGTCGCTGACCTCTTCCCCGAGGGCTTCGCTTCACTTAGAAAGTCGTGTAGTGAGAATGTATGAGACGGCAAATTGTGAACCGTTGTGAATCCAGCTTCTCAGCTAATGAATGGTCTCGAACCCAGTTTAAGGCAAAAAGGTCCAATGGGAATTTTCCTGATCTCCCAATGCTTAGGTAGAAACGTTCTTAGCAATTCGTGTTTTATCCAGCTGTACGAAACCTTTATGTTTGTCTTTTATTTTGTATGTGCCTCGAGGATGCAGGTGGAGTGAATCCACATTTACGTAATCATCAGGTCACTCGCAGACATCGAGGCCACTATGTACCCTACGTACGTGTATTGTACCGCTGGCGTATAGTGGCTATTGTGTAAAATTTTCAATAAAGTGTCAAAGTAACTACATTTAATTAAACTGGTTTGAAAAATCACAAAGTTGAAACGCCAGCCAGAGTGTTAGTAGTTTCTTTTGTTCTACTGAAGACGTGACGTTTTTTTTTTCGTAATATTTTATTCACGCGTACGAAACAGAGCATTCACGACAATACACGTTAAAGTGTAGTTTCTGTTGGACCGTCAAGTATGTAGTCTAAACAGATGGGTCATATTATTGGATAATCTAGTGTAGCTGATTGCATTTAGGACTTAACCAGATTTCTCGTCAAAACATAATTGCTCTTCTCAAACCATTGCATTAAGGCCAACTCTGGCAATTTTTGAGTTCAACGGATGTCAGCGAAATTCGCTGTGTACGTTGCTTTGCACATTTCTGTTACTTACGCAAAATTACAGACTTGAGAGATGCGCTGAATGTTTGCAAATAATTTCGAATATTGCCTCGAAACGCTTATCTGGTATGCCAGAACTATTGGCGACACTGTCTAGTTGATGTCATGCTTGGCAATTCAACGAAATTGACGCAGTAGATGACATCGCTTGCTTTAGCCTCCTTAGCGTTTACTGGGCTAACTGTAATGTGAAGCCGGTAATGTTTGGCATAGACAAGCTTCCTTCCTTCCTCCTTGAAGCTTAGCCGGCGCTTCGCTGGTTTGCGAAGCAATTTCCCGTTCCCTGTGCATGGGGAGGGGGGGGGGGTGAAGGATCGTAGTTGGCGTTGCGTTTTGAGTTAGACCAACCAGTAACTAAAGACGCAGAGAGTTTGCTATTTGGGTTTTTAAAGTGAGAGTGCTCTTCGTGAAAAGTAAATAAGTGTGATCAGGCGGACCAACTGGTTACCGAGCGAAACAGCATGCGTGCAAGTTCCAATCATTTCTCGTCGGAGACGTATACGTCATAGACACCGCTGTCGGATATCTCCGAAATACTCTCAGTCTCAAACATGTCAGCTGATGCTCGGCGTGTTTACCTCTGTTGTGTGTGCCTCCTCGTCCCGCGTTTAATAGTTTTTCATACACCGCGCTGGCGCGACCAGCATGCCTTGTAGGACTTCGGTTCTTACCAAGTAATATGCCGTGCGTAAACACTGCGATTAATTGGGCATCAATTTTAGTATTGCGCGTTTTTGCTTAATAACAATTATTTTCAAATTATCTGAGCATTCAAGATATCGGGTGCGTGACGAGAGTACCTCAGAAGCCTAGAACCATTATTACCACGGCATTGGAAAACAATTACAGGAGCCTTTCAGGGCTCGTATCACAGAACATGCAGTGTTGGCATCAGCGTCGTTGATAGTCCTCGAAAAATTGCCGTTGTTTGTGAGAAAACTTTTGAAATATTCGCAAGGTAAGAAAGAATAAACATATTCTGTTAAGTCGAAACGGAGCTCAGGGCTTCGCTGTCTGAAGCGGGTATTCTAACCTGGAAGCAAAGCAGTCGTGAAATTGTCTGGGATAGAGACCCCATTCAAATGCTATGCAATTCGAGGAGTCTCCATAACGCATGCAGTATTGCGTAGTAAAAGCTACAAAGGGCGCGTAGCGTTAAAACATGCAAGCCTAGTCAGGTCTAGTTGGTTTAGAGAGTTATTATTTACAAAGCATACGGGCATAACCATTCATTATGAGCCACAGTGTACACGGCATGTGCAGCTGCGCGGGTACGCGGGTTACCTTACAAAAACGTATAACGAACGTGTAATGGACTTTTACCCAGACCTCAAAACGAAGAACTAACACTTGGGTTGCCCTTCGCCATTGTAGGCGTGGTAGGAATGTTCTATGATAGCTCTAACATCTCATGCTGTGCCACAGACATTCTTCTCTTTGCAGCCAGGGGTCTACGGGTATGCGAAGTGCGTCTAGTGGTGCGGAAGGTGACGTGACTGAAATCTCTGTTCAATATTGATGCCCAAGAACGCTGCACCGAAATGTCTAAGCAATCTGTACAGGGCTATGTGCTTCCCGACCTTATAGCGAAACCAATGGAATATATAACGTAGAAATAAGTGGAAAAAGGGAACTGGCAATGCTGCCGAGGTAATGGAGTCACGCATGTTACCACCTCATGTTGCAGCGCAAATAAATTTTTTTATGGTCATTGATGGCTTATATGTGGATATCGGTTGCATCAACCGTAACAAAGGAATGGTTCTTCGACTCAGTGAAAGTGAATAGAAAATTATAAGTTTTAAAGCCTCTCAATGCAGAAGCCAAATCGAAAAAGGTAAACAGAGAAGGAAGAGAGCATTCCCGGAATCTGGAATGCCAATGCGGTCGGTATTCATTTTCCCTAAGAACTTTTTTCCGAACAGTTTTTCACGGTGAACTCAAGTTCGACTGGAAATGGGATTTTGATGGAGCACCGACTTAGTCCGCTACACAAAATATGCAATGGCCAAGCTGAGTGAGTGTTTATGTTTCCGACATAGGCTTAAAAAGCTCTCTATTCACCAATAGAACGACTGCCTACACTATTTGATTTGTTTTTCCATTGTGCGGTTATGTTCGTGAAATGAGTGCATGCGCATTGAAGCTTTGCTTCAGCGGATCAGAAATAACGGCCATTACTCAGGATACAATGCAGGGCAGGAACATGCAATTGGCTAATGGAATCTGTATGTTGATAGGTCGTATACAACAACTGCTATCCCAACTGCCTTTATTAAAAGTTATGAATGTGTGGGAAGTATGTCACCTTCATGTACTTTTATAAACGCTATCTTCTCACTTTTTCTTCATTAGCAAAGCAGTAAACCGGACTTCGAAATCGTATGAGCGTCATATTGTATGAAACTGTATGAGCGTTATATTACATGTCAGCAGTAAATAGTTGAGTGAGATTTCAAGCCGATGGAACATTTTGAACTTTCCGTTAGAAATTAAAATATCAACATTTGCATCAATACGTTTAGTGTGAAAATACAAATAATAGTGCAGTGTCATAAGGCAATTCCATTCATTGATTGATATTTGGGGTTTAACGTTCCAAAACCACGACATCATTATGAGAGATGCCGTAGTGGACGGCATCTCTCATAATGAAGGATAGTGGAGATGCCGTAGTGGCGGAGATTTCGATCACCTGGGGTTCTTTAACGTGCACCCAAATCTGAGCCCGCGGTCCTACAGCATTTCCACCTCCATCGTAAATGCAGCCGCCACAGCCGGGATTCAATCCCGCGATCTGCGGGTCAGCAGCCGAGTACCTTAGCCACTAGACCACCGCGGAGGGGAGTAATAAGACAATTCGAATAAGTCATTGAACAAGTTGGAATTTTTTTAGTAAAAGCAATTAAAAATATTCTCATGCCGCCTTCATTCTTTGCGTACGCATCTATATTGTCAGTTCTTCTCTTACATGGTAACAAGTAAACAATTAAGAAAAGGTGTTATTATTTAGTGCATCAGATACTTTAAAAAATAAAATCCAATTATATTGTGAATTGTGGTTTAAAGGTCACCAGAAATTATCATCTTAAAGAAGTGATGCTACGTGGTCTAAATGAGCTGCAGGTATAACAAGTCTTTCGTTGTTAAAATGGTAGTGATCACATAAACTTCATCCTTGCACTTTTGAAACAACTGTGTGTAAAAAATCTGTGAATCCTGATGAACAACTTCACAGAAGTTTTCAAAACTTTTGGATAATCCGTTTGTTGATAGCGACTTAGATTTCCGTACTTGAAAAATTATAAAAATTTCATAGAATTGATCTAGTCGTTTATACTTATTTATTTCAAAGGTGCGACAAGCCTGTGATATGAGGCATTTACCAGAAATGGTTAGAATCATCTGGGGAACAAAAATGCATTCAGAACAATGAAGAACCATACACAATATCCAACCGCATACAAAATCATAAATATGCATAAGCGTGCATGTCGCTCTGTAAGCGTGGTTACAAAAAGTGATATGAAAAATCATGTTTGATCCAACCGTCATATAAATTGGTAAAAGACAAACGTAAAACGTGTCCCTCATGAAGTGGTTTATAGTTTACTGTACATTGATATAAGAGAGCTTGCGTAATGTCTATTTGTGTTTGACTGCTATACCACCACCTAATGTTGGTGAATCCACGTTGACGCTTAGTCATGCATCTCCATCCCGACAACTAACGTCGATCGTTTATGATTAAGCAAGCGCTTGGGGTCACAGGTAAGTCTGAAGCCGGAGAAAGTGATGTGACAGCCAGGAGAACGCGACTGATTGAACTCCTATGTAGGGCTAAGGTAGCCTACTGACGGCATGTTGGAGTTATTGAACGCCACAGCTCGACTAGAGATTGTAGTTATAAAAGGGGGAAGAAGAGAAAAGTGAGCACCGTAACTGCCTGCACCAGGTGCGACACCTCAGCAGTACCTCAGAAGGGATGGGGGTAGGGAGGGATAAAAAGGATAGGATTGAAGGTATATATAGAGAAAGAGAGATGCACAGGGACAGCGAGCGACGACAGAAGAGAGATAGGAAAGATGAAACATGGTGGGGCACCACTGGCGAGAGCTCTTGTCGGCAACAGGAGATGGCGTAGGGCTAATGCAGTTGGCTAGAGCTACGCTGTCGTCGTCGTAGGGGGCCGGCGTCAGGAGGTGGCGTTGGACCAACCCAGTCGGCCAGAGCTGGGCTGTCGTCGGAGATCGCGAGGGCATAAGTGGTCGGCACGGAATCCAGTGAGCGAGAGACCCGACCAGAGGGAAACTTAATGCGCGTTGTATCTTGTCTGTTGGCCGGCCACGATTTTTCGCGGGGATAGATGACGAAGGTAAACGACACATCCGAACATCATAATCCTGACACGTAAATCATGCAAGGCATCGTTTACTTCCACCTCGTGACATTGTGCTGATATTAAAGTGACGTATGAACCTTTCTTCTTCGCGCTTCGCATATCATCGATTCCCACTGTACGCGGGATCTGCCATTTTTTTTACTACTGATCACACAGAATTCTGAGACGTCAATTAAGCGACGAAAATACGTCATTGAAGTCTTGGTGTGCTCCGGCGGAACTACTGCGCCCTCGGCCCGACAGCAAATTACTCCCCTTTTCGTTATCACTTGCTTTCTGAAGTGTACGTGGCAGTTTGACCTAAAACAACATTTTCGCTTCTTACCTACGTTAGATTGCAACTTTTTGACACGCCTGCTGAAACTAACCGTGACTTCAAATGCAGGTTTGTAAATATTGAACTCATTGTTCATTCTCCGAGTAGTTTTCTTTTGCCGCCTAATCCCCCCAACAGCCCATGATTTGCCACCTAGGATCTCGTTCTCTCGGCTTCATGCGGCCTGAAAGCCAGCAACCTGTTAAGGTTCCCGACCTATGACCCACATGTCAGGTTCGGATGCGAGCGGAAGATAACCGAGGGTAATGTGGACGTTAATTGAACAAGCCAAGAAGAAATGCATATAGTATCTAAAAAAAGAAACGCTTTGAAATGCACAAAGAGTAAGCCAGAACATATCTTCTTCTTGAGGGCGGAATTTACTATCTCCGAGTGGCCATAGAGCTGTTGCTATGCCTTCAGCGGCATTGCTTCAGTCCATCCCCGAGAGTTCGATGATGCGAGACATGACCAACCACGCTGAAGTAGAAAACGCTGTACGGTGGCATGTTCTGTAGAGGCGTAACAATTCTTTCTGGCTTCTTATTTTTACACTACTTCTTAGTTATCGCCTCATCACCACATTTTCCTTCTGGCCATTTTTCTAATGCCCCCTTCTTGTAAGTTCGATTTTTTTCACGTGTTGATTCATTTACCCTTACCAAACGTTTCTTGAATTCAGATTTTCTACCAGGCATAAGTCCTGGTTTATCCTAGGTCCTCATACCTATAAAACTATCTTCTGGGGCATTTTTGTTACGACCACGTCCTTGCTGTTTTTCAGTCACTGGGATTTTTGTGCTCTCGATGAAGTTTTTTTCTTTTTTCGGCTGATGAGCCGACATCTATGAGCGAAGTGAATAAATAATTCAGGTTTCTCGAGCACCTATGCTAGAAGCTTTCATGTCATCCATTTCTTAAAGAAACACTAATGAGGAAAATATTTTTTTTGTTATTGTAATTTACCACTTCACAATTACAAGATCACCAAGTCTCTCGAATTACGCTTGGTAAAAAAGCACAAAGAGAGAATGTGGATAACAATGCCACCTTGAAAGTCTCGCACCAAACACCATGACGTCATGAAAGTGTATTTTTTTTACTAAGGTCCAGTATCTTTTAAGAGATATAGAAGTATCCTACTGTCTGTTTATGGGTCCATAGATTACCATCACAAGTTTCGAAAAACTTTGCCTAGTCAATGTAAACTAACCACAAGTCCGCTCGGAAATTCGTGATGCCAATTTCGGCACAAATGTCAAAAACAGTGCTTTGACATTACTTTTCTCTTATAACAATGAACTTCTGATGGTAGGACTAATGACATTAGAGTTCTCAGAGGACACTTTATCAATGAAAACCTGTTTATTGCTTTCCATTACTGTTCACTTTAACCAAGGAACATTGTGCCCTTTCAATTCATTATTCTGCTGCTCATTTCCTTATTTAGCTCGGCGTTCCTCTAAGTTATTCGGTGTCTGTTTTAGAAGAATAACCTATAGTGACCATAGGGTGTAATGCAATTTCTATAATATGAAAGGATAGTCAATTGGAATGTCAATGATGTCTTTTCTCACTGTTTTTATTTTTACCACTCAGTTTTCTTCCATGTAGCAAATGGCAACGAAAGAAGTTAGTATGTTAAAAAGATCTGAATGAATTTAGATAACGAAGAACAACCAACATACGGACAAGAACCATAATCTGACACGTACGTGATGAGACTTAAGCTTCAGCACTACACACACACGACGCGTTAATAATTCGGTGCACCAAAACATTGAAATATAAAAGCTATGTTAACCACACTAGACTTACTTATACAACTCCAGTTTTCAAGACCACCCTCTTTTAGATACTTGCCAAAGACCACCAGGTCAACACCTACATGTTTGAGCCTTCAGGCGAGACGAGTACCCTAGTTCTCCACCAAGTT